>ML780998.1:412844-435260 GCA_009831015.1 Picea engelmannii | reverse complement strand
GCCCTCTTGCTCCAAGTAGGTTTCCCACCAGTCCTTGACATGGGGGGCAGCTTTGAGGAGTGCGAAAATAATCTTTTCTCGATCGGAAAAGTCATGAACCGAGAAATATCCTTCTAACAGATTCAACCATCTATCTACGGCATATGCATATATTTGGCCATCAAATATGGGAATTTCAAAGTTTACGTGTACCTTAAAAGGAGTGGCACCTCCAGAGTGGCTTCTAGATGTCGATGCACCACCAATCGGAATCCGTTGAAGAATCTGGGCAAAGTTGCCCATCATCGCATTCCTTTGTTTCTCGAGGGCCTCCTCGAGCAACATTTTGATAGGATCTCCTGCTCCCTCATCTTTATTTTCTTCCCACATGGGTGGTCGTCGGGGTTTGCGAGGATGATCTTGCAAAGGTTCAACCAGATCGAGCCCCAACTCCTTATACCCCGATCTCATTGCGGACATGCAAAGAAGGATCGAGAATGAGCAGACCGCTCTAATACCACTGATCCATATTTATGTAGGAACACAATGAAATACATAAATACACATAAACATAGAGATGCAGTGGAAATAAGACTTCATTTCATTAATAACAAATGACTGAAATATGCTTACAGACAGAATGGAAATAAACTAGCTAGGCACTGGTAGCTTATCTCTGAGAAGAGATGTGGCTGCTACTCGCATCCGTGAGAAGATGATTACAATGAGGCTCTGAAGCCCCTTTTACAATAAACAGGAATGCCAAAAGTCCTAGACATCCAAAAACCTAACCCTAGGAGATGAAGTGCCAAAAGTCATGTGGGCCCTGTTTGGGTAAGTTGGTGCATCAACTTCCTAGGGTCGTAACTTTTGCATACGATCTTCGTTTTAGGCGTATGATAGCTCATTGGAAAGATCTATCTGAGTCCTACAATGCTCAATAAAAAATAGCATCGTTAGATGGTATTTTGCGACAGAAACATACACAAAAAAACAGCGTTTTAGGGCCTCAAAATGGCCCCAGAAGTTCAGGACCCGAAAAAACTGCTAAAAATAGTAAACTGTGCAAAAACTGAAAAACTGAAAGAAGCAATGGTGGGGGTCCAAGTGGAATAGGTGGGTGGCCACTGATATCCACCTGGATCAATTACACAACATACTATAGAATGTACTCTAACCAACACATTTTGTCTTTCTCAATTTGGATATTTTATGAATACGTTATGATATTTTTACCCAAAACACATGTTTTAGACTAGTTTCAGGACTAGCCACAAACCCTATTTTCCACAGAGTGTAAATACAAAAATACAACGACCCATAAGATTATTTTTTTACCAAAGTAATTGGATATGTTTACTCCATGGAATAACAATTTAACGGTCTGAATAATTTTAGAAAAAACGTTATTGCAGAAATGGTGATATGACCTGTAAATAACATACCTTAGAAAGCATCATCAAAAGAATTTATCCTTCCTTGAATTTCGGCCTTCTTTTTTTCACCTTCCCTCAAAGATTCAACTTAGATATTGTTTGGTTACCTCAGACACCTATAGGTATTCAATATTCTCAAGTTTGATCTAAAATGAGAGAGCCTTGCCTCTTATTTATACTCTCCAAGTAGCTTCCTTAAAAACATCTTCTAGATCACTTTGCCCACTTTCCTTATCTTAGAGTTAACCCACTTCTAATTTCTCCATTAAATTTATTATTTAAATAATTTATTTGTATTAACTTTGAATTATAGTACACTCATCACTTCACTTTATTATTTACCTTCTAAAATATCTTAAACCATTTGGACTACTTTGACCTTTTGGGGCTTCTAGATGACATATGAAGGTCCTCCAAATTTGTAAGGCCATAACTCTCAAACCATGAGGAGTTATGTGACGTTCCACATACCACCAGAAATGGAATGATATGTACTATCCATATAGAATAGTATTACCTGAAAATATATCAAAATTCATACCATTATCCATCAAACAAACTTGGTTCCATTACCCAAACCTGGGTTCTCCAACTTCTCATGGCCATAACTCTCTAACCATGAGGAGTTATGTGACGTTCCACATGCCACCAGAATTGGAATGACAAGCACTATCCATATAGGATAGTTTCACTGACAAATTCACTGACCTTCATCTCGATATTCCATAAATAATCATGGGTTCTCTAACCATACTTCTAGGATAACTCAATCCGGAAAGCATCTTCCCGTGAGGGATTTCAACATAAGGGGACCACTTTGGAGTTCATCCATTTGTACTTATTATCAACCATGACAAGACAATAATGATTCATCTTTACATCAAACAAACTTGGATCGATTACCTAAAATTTGTGCTACCAGAATTCTCTACCGGACTTTCTCCAAGGGTTGACATTAATCACTAAGGGGTTGAAATTAATCACTAAGGTTTCACATCAATCTACAATATAATTCTCCAATAGTTGAAATCAATGACAACCAACAATCCATACCAACTATCCATCAACCTAAGCCAACTGTCTGACAATCTCCCCCTTTGGCATTGATGGCAACACCAACATTGATGGCAACACTTAGTCACGATAACATTCATGTTTATACTCTTTATCAATGTTTCTATCTCTTCCCCTTTGACATCAATGGAAAAGGGTATCTCCCTTTGGGGCTGTTCCCCCTAGCTGAACTCTCTTTGGGGCTTCTCCCCTTCTCTATGTGCCTTTGATTTTTTTTATGTTTATAATCCTTAGATTACTCTCTTTCCCTTCATATGAATAATATTTCCCGCTTTGACAAAGGGTATCACTCTGAAGTCATATCGCTTATTCTTCCTTTGTGACAATCACTCCCCTTGGAAACATGCCTCTATGCTCTCTCTCCAAGAATTTACCTTTGCATCTGATAAATCTCTCCCCCTTTATACTATTTATGGTGCTTCCTCATGTACATATAAGACATATAAGATGAAAATTCAAAAGCATTCATTTTGTAGTATAAATTACTCCTAGTCTTTGTCGAATATACTCAAGGGATTCTCGTGGAAGCGCTTTTGTAAATATGTATGCCACTTGTTCTTTTATGCCCACATACTCAACTTTAATGTTCTTTTCTGCAACTTGCTCCCGTAGAAAGTGATACTTGATTGGAATGTGCTTTGTCTTGGAGTGCATCACTGGGTTCTTTGAGATACTGATGGCCCTTGTATTATCACAATAGATTGGAATGGGGTCATCATACTAAACCTATATATCTGTCAGAGTTTGTTTCATCCAAATAACCATTGTACAACATGATGTTACTGCAATATACTCATCCGCAGTTGTAGATAAATATATTGATGATTGTTTCTTTCTTAGACATGATACTAAACACTCACCCAAGTAGAACGTTGCTCCACTGGTGCTTTGTCGGTCATCAATACAACCTACCCAATCTGCATTTGTGTAGGCAATAAAAGATAGATCCTTTTCTTTTGGATACCATAATCCAAACTCTTATGTCCCTTTGAGATATCTGGAAATTCTCTTTACTACTAATACATGTAATTCCTTTGGTGCTTCTTGAAATTGTGTGACATGTCCAACCGTGTGCATTACATTTGGTCTGGATGTTGTTACATATAGTAGGCTACCAATCATTGACTTGCATTTCCTCTGATTTGTAGAATTTGAATTATCATATTTTCTTAACTTGCAACTGGTTTGCAATCTTCCATTTTGAACCTCTTTAGCATTTCTCTGATATACTTGGCTTGAGAAATAAAAATTCTTTGGTTTCTTTGACATATCTAAAGTCCCAGAAAGAAGGATAGTTCTCCAAGTAATGACATTTCAAATTCATTATGCATATCCTTTGCAAATTTCTGGCTTAACCTGTCATCATCACTACCAAAAATGATATCATCAACATAAATTTCAATTAATAAAATATTACCTTCAGTTACCTTGATGTAGAGGTTGTTGTCTGCGCTTCCTTTCCATAGTTTGTACGAAGTGTTGTCCCTGGTGTTTATGAGCATTACTCTGTCTTGAATGTGAATTGATGTATACACTCCATGTGTCCAAAAAAATATCTATCAATTTGGAATCCATTAGCATTGTTCGAGCCATTTCCTGCGTAATTATCATCCATTACGATAATCTTTATTTTTTCCGTGAACCACTCTCTGAACCAATCTATGAATCCATGCTCTCATCCACTATGATATATGTGTCCAAACCTACTAAGTGTTCTTACAAATCCATCTCTTTCCATATTTTCTAAGACTCTACTTGCACAACTATCCATAATGCTAACCCATTTATCACTATACTATCATGAAATCTTGATTAATCTATCAACTTCTCCTAAATTATTGCTCTGAATAGATCTTCTCAAACTCTAAAAGTTGCTCAAGTTATAGTTCTTTGGTCTATCATAGCTATCACATAGACTCCCCCTTGTTATTGGACTAATCGGTAGGTGCAGACACTAACAGATCTCCCTAGATCCACCTGGATCTAGAACAAAACAAGATAGTACATGACTCTTTCCCTAAGTTTTGACCATTGAATTAGCTAGTAGGGAGGAACAAGTAACATACCTTTGTATTGCGTCCTAGTATCTTTGTTGCTCTCGCTTCGCTCCAACGCTCTCGTGAGGTCAAGACCAAGACAACACAAACCAACCACAGTGAAGATAGAAAAATATATTCAATCGTCAACTTCTGTGTATGATCAAGGAATTACACAATAAAGTAAGGATGACTTTATGGGAAAAGGACATGTCGCTGTATCATATTAATCGAAAGTAGAAGATACAACCTGATCACCTTGATGTTGCAAGCTTCCTTTCGGTGGCTCTTGGTTCCAACACACACACTTGCTTGATCCTTGTATGAAGAAGATCAAATCCCTCTTGATAGACTTGCTAGAGTCTCCAAGCTTCTGTTCAAGCTAGGTCCTTCACACAATTCTTTCACCAATTCTCCAATGAATATTGATTAACCTTTTCCATGAGAATTCCATCAATATATAGGAGAGGATGAGATGGTTACTTGGATAAGAATGATCCCACAATATCAGGGAAACCAGTAAAAGGATAACCATTTGAATGCCAACCACTCTTCTAGAAGATTCCCTTCTAGAACCATCGAGACTTCATCTTTTTCCAAGATTTATAACAAGTTCGCACCCTAGCTATGTAGCACAGTGTGAGAAGTTCGAACCCTAGATAAAGGAAGCCTACGAGAATGGGTCATTCTCACACCCTAGGATATTATCAACCTATGAACTCTCTTCAAAAATATGTTTTCTGGGAAGAGATGAATGTCACTTTTCTCAGGAGAAAGTTCTTATGAGGAGCCCGAGTACACCATCATCAATACACCATCAAGATTGAAAAAAATCATGGGTAACAGAATGATCCCCAAAGTATGAGGTCAGAATCAGTGACAGCCGAAATACTTTGTAAACTGCATGTGTGTGTATGTCAGAAACTAGGAGCGCACCTAATCAGAAACCTACAAACAACCAAGCATCTACAGAATATCATATTAATTCTGAGGTAGGCATTCACATACTCAGATCACAGATGGATGACATTATAAGCATAGGTCATGGCCACCAATCATACACTGTAGATCCATGCCATCAAAATATAGCATAGCCATCAAGAATACACTGTGGATCTATGCGAGAAAATTCAAATTGAGACGACATAGCCACGAGACATACAAAGTGGATCTATGTGTCGCAGATTATACATATTCCATCACAACCTAGACCAAGAGATGATATCCAGGGTCTTCAATCCCATCACCCAAAAGTATGAATCTAACCATGTGATTACATGTGTTGAAGTCGAACATGGTAGAAACCACTTGATTACCGGTCATTGATGAAACCATTAACAAGTGCGATGGAAATCACCATTAATGTCAATGACTCCCAAGGTACACTAGTACAATCCCTCAAATGTGAATGAATGAGTCGAAGTTGAACATCCAACGGAATCTTTCGATCAGAGGTCAATGATGTAAACCCACTGTCGAAAGCGAGGAAACCTGCCATTGAGGCATGCAAGTTCCAAGGTACCAAATAATTTCTAAGTCTTGTTTCTGGATAATGAGCTGAAGTCGACGGAACAAAACTCTTCACAGGAGGGCCTTGATGTATCCCCCATCAATGACACAAAATGAGTAATAGATTTTGAAGGTGAAACAGAGTATGATGTAAGTTGGATTGGACACAGAGAAGGTCGACACGAAGAGAATGGGCCACTGCAGATGGCCAACTCAATAGAGGTTTCAGATGAACTTCTCTTGAACATATGAACAACACGACCAATGATTTGGCAAGATTGACTCAGAGACGACACAGGGTATGACCTTGTAGCAAATAGAATGAGAGACAAATGGATTTCCCAAACTGGCTTCAAATAATGAATAGGGGGTGTCATGTTCAAGAGCGACACTTACTACCAATTAATATGAATATGAGAACATATCCCTTTCCCAAATTTTCCCCCACCATTTCTAGCGAGTACCTCTTTATTTTTATGCAAGCTTGAGGAGGATAACATATGCTTGTTGATATAAGCTTATCATGTTTAACGAACCCTAGGAAGGAGTGGTTCGGTCCCATTATGGGTATGTCGATGTTTGTTTAACAAGTCCAAAGATATAAAACTCGAAGGTTTTTCATGATTATAGAGTCTGGAAAAATAGTTAAAAGAGAAATCTCTCAGTTCCTTTTTCGTAAAATAGTCTGATGAGACCAAAAAAGAGATAAATTATCGCCCAACTGACTCTTTCTTCAAATACTTTATCGAGCGTGAAAATAGCAAGGTTGCTCGTCTATCTTTTCATGTTTAGAGACTCTGAAAAGAGCTTAAAGAGGACTCCAGGGGGGTTTCTTTTTCGTATAACCTTGTTGAGCCCAAAAAAGTGATAAAAGTGTGATTGATTGCATTCTCATGTATTTACGAGCATGAGAACGGACAAAGACCAAGCTTGAGGTTTTGTACAAAAACCATAAAAAACAATCAAAACATGTGATGAAGAAGAAAAAATTTCCGCATCCCTGTGCATTGAACATTCATTACGCCTACAAAAATTGTACTCAAAAGGGCATTAGGCATTAGGTTTTAATGAATAAACAATTATAAAATCCAATAAAATGGTAAAAGTAAATATAAAGGGGTAAAAACTCTTTTTACCATATCATTTTAACTTTACCACTATTTGAGCTCAAAAACCCCTCTTTTACCCTTAAAATTCGGCATCATATTGTGGGAGTTACGAGCATCCATTCGATGAACCGTCAGTGGAAGTGAGGTAGGCTCTTTGTCCTCTACTTTTTCATGGTTTAATTTTTCATTTTCATTGGCAAAAAATAGTTTTGATTTTGTTCTGGGGGTTATTATTGCACTCAGCCATTCTCGCAGGTGAGCTACACAGGACCTGCGAGAATGGGTCATTCTCGTAGGTGAGCCCACAGGCACCTGCGAGAACCGCAAAGTGTAAAAAAAAATTAAAATTTTGCTCAATGAAAAGATACCAAATGTTGAATAGAGTTATTAATCTTCTTCTTGTGCTTCTTATGGAGGTATTTGGCCATCACAATGGTTCTGGAATGGCATGAAAGGGAGAACGAAGAAGATAATGCCATTTCCAGAAATCATCTGCCCACCATTGTCTCTTTGTGAAGCTATGGTCTTCTGAAATACTTTCGTATCCCAGGAATAAGGGCCCAAGTCAGGTTATTGGAGTACCTTGTGCATATGTGGGATCTCGATCAGCAAGTATTCCATGTAGGGGTCCACACATTGTCCCTTGATATTGAGGACATTTACTTCATGACAGGACTATCACGACGTGGGTACCACGTGAGCCTGAATGGTAGCAGAGGTGGTGGGTTGCCCATGAGTGAGTACTGCCACTTACACTGTGTTCTAGAGGTAGAGAGGAGCAAAGGGAAAGTAGATATTTGGGGAGTGCGGGATTTGACCCTCCGCACTATTTTTTTCACCATTGCTCGTATGGCTGGGAGCTCCGCTCCTCACATGGTGCTCCAGAGATACTTTCAGTATGCCATAGAGTGTACTGAGCCTCAGGTTTTTAACTGGGCAGATGCAGTGCTTCGTAGCATGAAGAGGCAGTTGACCAAATGCAGATGAGGTGACCTGAAGCAATTTAAGTATGGTTCTTTGTTAGTGTCCTTCTTTCTTGAGAGGGTTCCTTTACTGAAGCTGCAGGATCAGTGGGATTTATTGGGCCCAACAGATCCAAGAATGCTGAGATGGTGTCAGCTCATGGTCCGGCACATAGCTAGACCAATTATCAAATATGATGATACCTTCTTCGATTGGTTGTGACCACAGATGCTGATGGTCGACGATTATGCTTATGTTGAGTTCGATTTTCGAGGATATCCATACTTGGTTTTGCTCGAAGGTGCTAAGTGGGGGGAACTTGGTAAGAAGTACACAATTTTTTTCTTTTTAAATGTTTTTGTGAATTTTATCATATGCAAATATTTTTTATATGTTCGTCCAAGGTCTAAATACAAAATTATTTTTTGATGACACAGATGTGGGACCTTACCAACCTCCTGGTACTTCTCCTATTCAACTATGAGGAGAGGTAGCACTAGTGCCACGATGGGACGCCGAGGATTATGAAGCAGTGGAATAAAACCTGGAGGGTTTGATAGCAGATATTCTAGACATGCCTCTTGGAGAGGTTCCACGATGTTATCAGCGTCATACAGTAGGAGTGTCAAAGTCCATTGACCGAATTCTTCGTAGGTTTGCCCAGGCAGTCATCTGTTACCATGAACGTCATCCATGATGTCACCTTGTAGAAGCTATGAGCTTCAGATTTTGAAATTTTGGTCCTCGGACAAAACCTTTTTGTAAAAACTCTTTTGATCGTTATATATACATACGTCTTCTACCGGTTTATCTTGTGTTGTGTGAAAATTGATGTGATTGATTTATAAATGATCCAAATGTCTGTCTAATACATAGTTAGCCAATGCATCAGTTAATGTATTTAGACATCTAGGAATATTTTGATATTCAATATAATCAAAATAATGTTCCAAGAGGTGAATTTGCAAATACACCCGTAACAAAGTAGGACTTCGAATAATATAGACATTACATAACTGTAGTACTACAAGCTGCGAATCGAGTCGCACAACCAAATGACTGATTCTGAGCGAGATAGCATCAATCAACAATTCAATAATGACGTTATACTCTACAATATTGTTGGTCACATGACCGAGACACACACCTCGTAAGGAGACAAGTTCATTTGTAGGGGCGTAAATTGCCCATGCAGTGGAAGCAAGGTTCTAAGTACTATGACTAGCGCCATCAACGAAGCCAATGTAGGGTAGTGAAGACTCCAACATTTGGAAATCAAACACAACGTCACATAAGGGCAGAGACCAGATAATGAGAAAAACAAGCTACAGTAACACATAAGAAGTATGATACAATAAAAATACAAGTACTCATGCACAGGTAATTTTATGCATAGTACTTCTTCAAGTACAACCCATTCCTAGGTTCACTCAAAGGAATACCATCGTAATCTACTAACTCATAAGCCCCTTTTTCCAATACTTGTCTAACGATATAAGGACCTCGCCACATGGCTTCAAATTTTCTAGCTCCTAGCATATCTCAATCTTGTTCTGAGTTTCTATGACTAGGGTAGCATCGCGTCGAGTTTCATCTAATCACATAAGATAAAATAGACGTTCTTCCTTAGTAGAAGTGTTTGGTAGGAGTTCAACAGCTAGTTTTAAAGAGGGTATCTCGCATTCAATCGAGAGAATGGCTTCCAAACCATAGACTAACCGAAAACATGTAAACCCAATAGAAGACTTGACGGATGTCCGGTAAGCCCACAATGCCGAAAACAACATTGTGTGCCAACTTGTTTTGTGAATCCCTATCATTCGTCGGAGCATAGTTATGAGAACTTTGTTTATTTCTTCAACTTGGTCATTGGCTTGTGGGTAATAGGGCATTGAGTTTTCATGGTGAAGACCAAATTTTTCAGTAAGTTTAGACATCATGAAGTTTCGAAAGTGGCTACCGTGATCAGTGACGATAACCTGGGGAACACCAAAACGAGCTATGATGTGATTAAAAATAAATAATGCTGCGGTATTTTCAGTGTTGTCAAATGTTGGCATCGCCTCGGCCCATTTTGTAAAGTAATCTATGGCTACAATAATGTATCCATACCCCCCAGCTGAGTGGGGGTGACATGTCAGGAAATCGATGCCCCATTTCGCAAAGGGACCAACGGAGACCACAGGGTGAAGAGGAGCAGGATGTGACCATATCTTGTTATTATAGGTCTGGCAAGCATGACATTTTGAACGGCGATTATGCAGTCATTAAATAAAGAAGGCCAAAAATACCCTGCTCGTAAGATATTTTGGGCAGTAGCATACCCAGATATATGACCACCATAGGCTCTAGAATGGCAATCATTCAGAGATTTCTTGGCTTCGTCGAACGTGAGGTAGCGTCGAAAAACAAAGTCAATCCCCCGATGATAAAGAGTATCCCCGAGGATAATATATTGATGGGCTTGATAGCATATTTGACATTGGTCAGTACTAGACAAAGTTGGCCAGAAAGTCTGGGTTTGGAGATATATGATGATATCACCATACCAAAGATCATTAGAACTGATGAGGAAAAGGGATTCATCAGGTAATGAATCAGCTGCTACATTTTCTGTTTTAGAATAGGGGAAGTCGCATATCAACTCAGCAAACACTAAGGACTTCTTGGACTTGGCGCATTCGAATTCCAAGTCAAACGCTTGGAGTATCACGATCCATTTGGAGTATTTTCCCCTTAGAAATTGACGTGTGAGAATGTGTTGCATAGGGTTGTAGTTAGAAATCATTGTGGTCTTGCGCGAGTGGATATAGTGCCTGAAGCGTTGGACGGCTTGGACGGCTGCCAAGGCCATTTTTTCGACATGTAAATACTTGATTTCGGTAGGAATTAGACTTTGACTCAAGTAGTAGATAACATGTTCATCATTAGCATCATCCTCTTGGACAAGAACCATACCAATAGTGTAATCCGAGGCAACAAGGTAGAGGAAATAATCACGACTGTAATCGGGGGGAAAGAGAAGCGGAGCACGTGTTAGGGACAATTTCAAGGCTTCGAAAGCATTGTTGGTGATGGTATCCCATACGAACTCAGACCCCTTTTTTAGGAGCCATGTAAATCCACGAGTTATCTCGGCATAATTTGCAATAAAACAACGAAGAAAGTTTGCTTTCCCCTGCAAACTTTGTAACTGGCGAAGTGTAGAAGGAGGAGGGAGATTAAGGATCACCTCAACCTTTAAAGGATCCACCCTAATCCCTTGACGTGAAACAATAAATCCTAGAAGTCGGTTGGATTCCACACAGAAAACACACTTATGAGGATTCAAACGTATACGATAAAATCGAAAGCGGACGAAAATGGCTCAGAGGTGGGTTGGATGATCGAATCGACGCATTGAGTGAGCAGGTAAATCATCCAGATATGGTTGAACAATGTGCTTGATATCATGGAAAGCATAAGACATAGCACGTTGGAAAGTTGCACCAATGTTATTGAGACCGAAAGGGAGTTTCCGATAGGCAAAAGTACCCCAAGGACAAATAAAAGCAGTCTTATGTTGATCCTCGGGAACAATGTTGATTTGATTATACCTGGAGAAACCATCCATTAGAGAGAAGATTTCACTTCTGGCACAATCGTCGACAATCTGATTGACGAAGGGGGTAGGAAAGTTGTCTTTGGGACAAGCTTTGCTGATATAATCAACGCATACATAGATTGTGCCTTGTTTCTTGTCAATCGAGACAAGATTGGAAACCCAGTCAGTGAGGGCCACTGGGTAAATAAAGCCAACTTTAAGAAGTTTCTCGACTTCGAGCTTGATAGAAGACGCTTTATGTGGGTGAACTAGACGAAGGCATTGCCGGACGGGTTTAGCATCAGGGTATGTCTTGATCTCGTGTATCACAATGTTGGGGTCGATACCTGGCATTTCTTCGTAGCTCCAGGCGAATATGTCATGAAACTCTTTGCAAAGGGACGTATAGGTGACTATTTCGTCAGGGGAGCACGAAGCTTTGATATGGACATTTTCGACAATTCCAAGTTTGACGGATATGTCAAGGGGAATAGTGGGCAAGATATTGCTTAAGTTCCCTTCGAAAAACACATCGTGTGCAGACTCGGGAACAATTGAGATGATGACAATGGTTGACAGGGTCGAGATCCGTTGGTAGTTCTCAATGGTATGTTGCTCCAAAAAGAGGATGGAATGATGATGACCATCGTCCCAAGGGGTGTCCTCCATGACAGACATGATCATCTCGTCTATGGGAAAGATGACTCACCAAGAGAGGGGGTAGAAGGGGTTGTTGATTGAATGGCCTGATAGGAAGATTCGACTGGACTTAATGGCATTTCGTCACTATAACAAAGATGATCTCCAGGGTCAGGTACTATCCATGGGTCGTGAGACATAGGAATTTTGTGAATCGAGGTGGAGATCATGTTGATTGAAGCAACGGATGAGCGTGGAACATCGGGCGGTGGAATGGGGAAAGTACCCATTAACAAAGAGTCTTTAAGAAGGCCTACACCGACGTTCTCATAACCCAGTGGGGTTTTAGTGATGAACGGTACATTTCCATTATGGGTATCAGAATTAAAGAAGGCTAATTGGTTGACAGTGACTACCTTCCCTTGATGTGGGAAATGTACCACATGGAAAAGGGTCGATACAATGGCACTCATAGAATCGATCCAGCTGCATCCAAGAAAACGATTGTAATCAAGAGGAGCGTCAAAGACTTCCACTTCGACTTGGACTGTTTTTCCTTCTAACGTGATGGGCAATGAAGGAAGGACACCGTAGGGCTTAAAACTGGAGCCATTGAAGGCTTTGAGAGTGTTCTGGGATTCGTTCAAAGAGGGAGAGCCAATGGCTTTCCAACAAGTAAGAGACATGACACACGTCGAGGCACCCTCGTCGATAATGGTTCGACAAATGTTTTTGTCAGAGACAATCACTTGGATCTGGAATGCGAGTTGAGGGGGTAACCTTGGAATGTGATCTTCCAAGTAAAAAATTATTAAATTCGTATCTGGCGGGTCAATTCCACTGATAGCTTTCAACAGTGCCTTTCGTTGTGTGGGACAACTTTGAAGGACTTTGAGGGCTGACATCGCAGAAGGTGCTTGGGCCAAATCTTCAACAATGTTGTAGTTTTGGGCAGCATGAGTATGAGGATTGAAAGTTAATTTTCGAATGACGCCCTTTGGGGGGGGTCGAAGAATTGTGTCAAGGCTCATTCGTTCGAGATGAAGAGGACCATTGGTAGGTGGAGTCACAGGAGAGGGTTGTACCAATGAAGGAGGTAGGTCAACAAACTTCTTTTTAGAGGGAGAATAATCTTTGGATTGAGTGGTGAGTGCAATGTCGTTCTGCTTTGAATCGCCAGTACACATCAATACATAGGATGTAGTAGAAGATGAGGGTTGGTCATGAATAACCAACTGAGCCTGTTGTTGAGACGGGAAGGGTTGGGACAAAATGACCGAAGCAGGTAGTTTTGGGGATCCTTGAAGGAACTTAGTGACCTCGACGCGTCGTGGACAATCCTTTGTGTACTGATCATCACCACAGATAAGACAAGGGTATCGAGGTTTGCGCTTATCCTGATCATCAACAGGGGTAGTTTTGGTTTTCTCTACTTGAGAAGTATTTTTGTCCTCCTTAGTCTTACCCCTTCCCTTTTTGTATTTTCTTTTATTGGTTGGGATATATTGAACCGCATTTACCTCAGAAGTCTTGCCAGTGGGAAGGGCAGGAGACGGAGCATTTTGAACATTAGAAGAAGCAGGTTTGGGGTTTGCGCTTGGGGCAGAATGTGGTTGGGCCTGGAAAGTGCCAATCACACCATCGACTGCATGAGAAGCATCTGGAGTATTTGAAGTGGTGGAAGTGGAAGGATGAGGTAAGTCAGGTAGTAAGTCGTAAAGGGTACTCATTTGTGAGTAAACGAGGTCAAGGTATTGAGCACGACATATGGCCTACTATTCCATGACTACTCCAACCATGGCGATGTCATGATCGATGTCGTTCACAAATGATTTTTGGAACCTCTGCCAGCAATTGATCAGGGAGTTTGAGTTTAATGAGACGTCATCTCCGTCGCCACTCATGAATGTGATTAGAGATATGAGTGGCTTTATTTTTTTTGAAAGAACTCAAAATCTCGGTCCCCGTTTCATAACAGATCGGTAATTGGTAGTGTGTGAGGAAAGCCATAGCTAGGGTGTTGAAGTCAGTGAAGAAACCTCGTGGTAATTCTATATACCACTTCACAGCAGAACCTGTGAGGGTTCATTGAAAAAGACGTAAACGAATAGATTCATCCATCAACGAGTTGGATGAGCACCAGAGGTGAAAAATCATGATGTGATTGTTTGGGTCCTCTCCCTCTTTGCCATCGAATTTAGGGATGTCTGATGGTAGCTTGGCTGGTATAGCGGGCCATTAAGGAGAGTGATGAATTGGATCATTCAAAATCCTTGAAAAATCTAGAAGATCCAAAGTGGCCAAGAAGGATAATTGTCGATTCACATGCAGGTACTGGTGGATTTGGGGAGGAAACCCCATCGGCAAACCAGTAGGACCATAAGCAGTCTTCATATAATGTGAAGACCCAGGCAGATTCGATGGTGGTTGGAGAGGATAGTAGCTCATGGGATTGTATCCTGGAATAGGGACGTGAGTTTGAGCATTCAAACCCCAGATGGGATTGGACGTACTTGGATATGGTTGGCCTATACTATGGGGTATCATAGACACAGCTGGAAACTGCTAACCCCCAGTCGATTGAGGAGGATGTTGTATCAACTGATTCTAATACTGAGCCAAGGATGGAGGTATGTTTTTTCCAAAGGTGGGGTTGGTCCTCCTATCGAAGCTGGTGTCCCAATTAGGGGCAGTGTTCCAATTGGGGGTTGTGTTCCAATTGGGATTTGCATTCCAATTGGGATTTTCCAAAGGTTCTTGAGTCATACCACCTTGGTGAAATTTCCCATTGACGGGAATCTGGTAATTTGGTGTGAAGGATGGAATAGTGCCACTAGGATTAAAAGTGCCAATGGAGGACGAGAAAGGTCTTCCAAAAGGAAATTAAGGGAGTGTCGAAATAAAACAAGGAAGAGAGTGCCCAGAAGAAGAGGGACCACCAGGCAAGCTGGATGGGGTTTGCGGAGGAGTTGAAATGGAAGCATTCAATGCATGGTATCCGAGCGGTAGTGTCTGGGTGATACTGGGCATGAGCGGTGTGCTGATGGGGGCTTGGATAACCACAGTAATCCTGGTGTGAACACTCATAGTATCTGTGTGATGGGCCATTTTGATAGGGATGGTCAAGATGTGGTCAGATCGTTGGGCGTCTGTACCAAGAAAATAATAGGTAGTTGTAAACGGTATTGTCTTTGGGATAGATATTTCAGAAATCACAGGTCAGATGATGGTTTCAACACCTGACCCTGCACCAAAAAGGTCCATTCTAAAAACGCCCATAGGCCAAAAAGGATCTTTGCCTTCTATGCCTGGAAAGGGTCCAACCGGTGATCTAGAAGAAACAACAAATAAGTCTCTGGAAGAATTCAGTCGCATAAATAGTCACTTAGAATTGGGGTGAAGTCAAAAGTCCTCTCGAGTATTGGTAATTCAGAAATGTTCTAGAGAGTCAGTTCGTTCCACTTGTGGCATGGTGACATCTTGGACTTCACTATGTTGAGGAGAGCCCTCGGGTGAGCTTGTAGGCAGGGGTTGAGAACCTTCCAGATGCTCTGGAGATAAACCCTGCATTCTACGTGAATGACGTGGAGGAGCTATTGTAAACAAGTGACAAACTTACGAAGAAAATCGTATGGTCAACTTTGGTAAACAAACAACACACGCTAGTAAACAAAATCTAGGAAACAATACCAAGCAAACAAGACCTTCTAATTCCAAAGCCACTAGTTGGTGATGAAATCCAACATCACAACAACGAGACAAGAAGGGGTTGGGCTAGGGTGGAAAAGTTATGTTGACGACTTGCTTAATGGACTTACACCCTGGTGCAAGCTCCCACACATAATCGTGCATATACCCTCCAAGGAGCCCGAGTGAGTTTTGCCAACGTCGATTCCAGGTACCGTGAAGAATTTCCCCTTCACATTCACCTTGTGTAAGACCCTAGAAAGATAGGCCGCTAAGGTTACCACCGGCAACAATAAAGCCTAGGGGGACAGTCGACAGTCTGATCCACATGCAAGGGCAGGGTATCTAGCCTGAAATCAACTCAAAAGGATTCCACTCATCATTGTGGGTATACCTCCAAGTGACTCCCGTAATATGTGAAATCTCTACACCAATATCAACAAAGAAGGGTGAGTAACTCTATCAATATCAGTGTGACCTCGTGTTTGACCCTTGTGTGAGAAGGGCTTCCCAAGACAAGATGTTGTAAATGGAATTTGACACTCCTTAACACAATATGCTATTGTGTGTTTTGTGCTTTGGAGAGTGTATCTCTCTACCTATTCCAAAGCGCTATCCTAGCTAAATGTTGGTGTAATAGAGCCCTAGAAAAGAGTTACTAGTTAAATTTTATGACTGCGTAGTGTTATTAAGGGTTGTTGTTACTCCAAGGAAGCGGATATGAAACTAATGTTGTATGAGACTCTGACCCAACGATGCATATATAGGAATGAAATATATCAATTTTCGTTCAATGAATCCTATGTATGGGAGGGAAAGAGAAGTTTTCTTAATCAAACTTGAACTACGATACACAATTTCCTTTAAAATGCAATTGCAATGAATCACGCAAAATAACAATTCTCTATTGTTTCTTTTTCAATAATTTCAACAATTGATTTCCAATACTTTCAAAGACGAAAATTCTTTTGAAAGAAAAACATTGTTCACTTTTCAAAAAGGACCTACACCATGATGGTGAGAGTGCAGAAAACCAAAAAACTAATGAACAAGCAATATATAAAAACCCAAACCAATCTTTCAATGGAAACAAAAATAACAAGCAGACCAAACTACTCTTTTCAATTGCATGAGAAAAGTGATCTTCCAAATAATGAGCAAATGATAAAGACAAAGAAGCTCAACTTTCAATCGATCATTGGTTCTTAACCAAACAAGCACACTCAGATTTCAAATCATAGAGTATATCTTTTCCGAGAAAAGTCGAGAAAAATGGACAAGAAGAGCCTTTGATTTCCTAACACTGTTCGTGCAAAAAAACGAAGACAAGAAAACATCAACCAATTGTCCAAGAAGCTCTTTTTAGGCACCTATACTGATCTAGGCAGCTGAAAATGCAAAAATCTCAAATCCAAAATTTTGAAAAGAGGGTTCGCAGGCTAACAGTATTACACAGTGTGAGAATGGGTCATTCTCGCAGGCCGGCTTTGAGCAGAGTGCGAGAACCTCGGACTGGACCTAAAAGCAAAGTGCGAACTTCATATATTCTTGCAAGCCACTGTGGAGTGCAGTGCGAGAATGTCTGAAACTAAACAAATTTTTGGAAAAGAAACAAAATTTGAAGAGGCCTCTGGACCCAGAGGGTCTATCAGGGTATCCTAAAAACTCAGAGATTGATATGAATGGAGAAAGGTAAGGCAAGAGAAAATGGCCAAGGAAAAACACCAAAAACCACAAAGTAAATGGGTTATATCCCCGATGGAGTTGCTAATTTTGTTATTGGACTAATCGGTAGGTGTGGACACTAACAGATCTCCCTAGATACACATGGATCTAGAACAAAACAGGATAGGACATGACTCTTTCCCTAAGTTTTGACCATTGAATTAGCTAGTAGGGAGGAATGAGTAACATACCTTTGTATCGCATCCTAGGGTCTCTATTGCTCTTGCTTTGCTCCGACGCCCTCGTGAGGTCAAGACCAAGACAACACAAACCAACCAAAGTGAAGATAGAAAGATATATTCAATCATCAACTTATGTGTATGATCAAGGAATTACAAAATAAAGTAAGAATGACATTATGGGAAAAGGACATGCCACTATATCATATTAATCGAATATAGAAGATACAACCTGATCGCCTTGATGTCGCAAGCTTCCTTTTGGTGGCTTTTGGTTCCAACACACACACTTGCTCGATCCTTGTATGAAGAATATCAAATCCCTCTTGATAGACTTGCTAGAGTCTCCAAGCTTTTGTTCAAGCTAGGTCCCTCACACAAATCTTTCACCAATTCTCCAATGAATCTTGCTTAACCTTTTCCATGAGAATTCCATCAATATATAGGAGAGGATGAGATGGTTACTTGGATAAGAATGTTGGACAACTGAGAGGGGGGGGTGAATCAGTTGTTACTGTGCTTAAACAATTATGCTTCTTTTTAAACTCTTTGCAAAAACACTAAAGGACAATCACAATAGTGCAGGGAAGTAAGCAATAGCATATTCAGTATCAGTCACACACATGTGATACATAGAGACAGATATTTCCTGAGGAAACCCATAAAGGGTAAAAACCTATTTTTCTTTATATGATAAGTAATAGTTACATTCTTTACATTATCATACATATAAGCACCAACTCATAATGAGGCTACAACCTCTGTTTTGCAAGCTGCTACTTGCTGAGAGCACCAACTCTCTGTTTTCTCTAGCACCCACTAGAAGGAAGCACCAACTCCCTGGTTTCTCTAGCACCAACTAGAAGGAAGCACCAACTCCCTGGTTTCTCTAGCACCAACTATAAGGAAGCACCAACTCCCTGAGTGTTTCCAGCACCAACTTCCAATCATACAAGCAACAACCTGTATAATAGAGAACAAGAGTTCTCCCTTGCACCACCCTGCCACCCTAGTTTCTCTGGCTACAACTAGATGGAAGCTACAACTCCCTGTGTTCAAGCACCCACTTGAAACTATGAGGAAAACAATCCTCCCTAGCACCTCCCTTCATCCCTGAAATAAAAATCTTTGCTACTAAAACTTATTACAGTGATATAATGTTCAACAATGGCTTACCAAACTCATCACTGTTCTACTGCATTTCATTGCTCTGTCTGCCTCACTGCCTTCCTACACACATGAATTGCGCTATCTGTTCTTCTAATTTTTGTGCTTTGTACGCCATGTCCATTCATAGCACAGATCCTCTTCTGTTCAATTCAACTGCTGCACTCTCCTCCTTCTTTACACATGAATCACCTTCAATAGCAGCAACCACGGAAACTCCAATAGCAAAAACAACCGCTTCTCTTCTTTGTACCGTGTATATATAGCTTTTGTGCATCTTGTGCATGCAATATTCACCATTCCTTTGCATGCTCATACCACGCCAATCTCCTCCACCTCTCGAGTGCTCTGCCTGATCATCATCGTGACTCTTCAGCTTCTCTAGTGGTTCACCCCATGTGTCTATGATCACTAGGTGTTATGACGAGATTCATTTTTCTCTCTTTCAGTTGAGACTCTTCGCCTTCTCTATTACAGTCGAGCTCACCCTCTTTGTTTCAGCTACAGGCTTCAATGCTCATCCATCTGTCAATCCCTTCTAAGAATAGTCTTCCTTCATTGGACGAAGCTTGGAGACTCTTCATCTCCTCTGGCGATTACACAGAGGTCTCTTCAAATTCTCTGGCAGATGCGATCAATGGTTTCTGGTAGTTTCATTGTGTCATGCATCAGTAGCCCTCCGATCTCCTTCAGTTTCATTCATATCCAGAACAACCAACCACACACAGTCTATCTTATTTTCTTTTATACACACCTCCATGGGGGTTCTAGTTCGCATTTCCTTAGGCAAAAGTAAGACAACTTTCCCAGCAGCTAAAACACCAACTGATTCACAATCATGAATCCGTTTCACTAATAGATTCATAACTGAGAGGTTAACTGTGAGAAAGAACAGTAACCTTCCGATCAAATTCCAATTTATTTGTGTCGTTGGATGAACTTTATTGACATTGCCTTTAAACCGGGTTTTGGCATTTCAGCAATCCTGTGCTGAGTGTATCCATACTTCATTTCGCGATCTCCGATGTTCCGATACAGAACTTTTCTGCACTAGCTCCTTCCCTAATATGACTATGGTCATAACCAAGCACCTATGCAAAGAGAGCTTTTCACGAATTTGCGTTTTGTGAATCTAGAGATGAGGCATCTCGACTTTCCAAGTCGCGATCTCTGAAACCCCGAAATGGACCTTATCTAGACTGAATCCTTCCCTTCTCATGACCATGGGCTATGACCACAGCCTTATTCATAAGGCACTTTCACGATTTTGCATTTCATGAGTCTGTATATGAGGCATCTCGAACCTCCAAGTCTTCGATCCCCGATACCCTGAAATGGTGTGGGATCAACGGTCCTGATCAACACTTGATCTGACGGTTCAGATCATTTCGTGATTTCACATATCATGAATTCAAAATTCCTATGGTGAATGTTCTTTTCACTTCCAAATCCCGATCCACGAAACTCCGTAAAGAAGTCATATCAATGGTCAAGATCACATCTTGATCTGACGGTTGCAATTACGTCGCGATTTCGCATATCGCGATATCGGAATTCTTGATGTTAACATTCCTTGACATCTCCAACTCTCGATCCTCGAATTCCAGAAATGAACTTGGATTCAACAGTCCAGATTCAATCTTGATTCAATGGATGCAATTGAATCATGAATTCGCATATCGTGATTTCAGCATTCTTGTTGCATTGTTTTCTTGTCTCTCTATGTCGCGATTCATGAAATTTTGATATGGAGTAAGTCCATTGACATCACATGTGTTAAATAACTGCCAAGTGTCACCCTAATTCGTGACTTACATGTTCTTGGAATGTTGAATCAGTATGACACTTTTCATTACCTCATTGTGCCATGTTTTCCTAGCTGACGTGGTTTGTTGACGTGAGTCGGATCGACGGTCCAGATGTCATCTTGATTTTACAACTCAGATTACATCGTGATTTTGCATATCACGAAATCGGGATTTCTGTGGATGATGTTACTTGTCATCTCCAACTCTTGATCCCTGAAACTCCAACAGGCAGTTGGATCAATGGTCCACATAACCCCCTAAGATGGAGAGTCCTCCTGCTTTCGGGATTTTGTGAGCCCTCTACTCCTTGCACTTTAAAGATCGTGCAGGTTCTCCTCGATCCAATGGTGGTCGGACCCTGCGCTTAGATCTAACGCCTGAGATCTATCCTCCTCTTCAGCATGCTCTTCTTGTCTATATTCATATCTGACGGTCCTCATTCTGTCGGGAATTTTGGATGGGATCCAACAATCAGAAATACTTCACAAACTTTACAAGACTTCAATCATTTTATCAATGTTGCATAGCCTTCGATCATTCGATCTTCCTGGACTTATCTTCTATTTTCCTATTGATCATCGCTGCTGTACTCAAGCCATCATTATTTCTTTACTTGCCATCAATGACAAGCTTACGCCGCCTGTAAAACATACCAAACATCCTCTGCACTATCACTTCTGATCTTATCGAGGTTGCTCTGCAGCTTCTTCCCAAAATACGTCTGGTGCCCGTCTATTACATTCTTCCTGTATTCATGCCATCTTCATTGCTGTACTTACCATCAATGACAACTTGTTAAACATTTCCAACATTCTCCCCCTTTGGCATTGATGGCAACAAAGGCACCCAGATTCTTTTCTCCCCCTTTGACATCAATGTCAAAGAGAACATGCTCCCCCTGAGCTGTTGCAGTATTTTAGGAGGTATCAGATATTAAATCAATGCAAACTCCCCCTGATGGGATGGACTCTCTCATTTGAGGCCTGCGGAATATTTGTATCTAAACCAGAGCTCTTTCTGATTCTTGGACCTATTCATCTTCAGCTTCCATTGTATCCTCTATGGAAGACTCAAAAATTCCCACCTCTCTTACTAGGACTCCTTCATCAACCTTTACTTATCATGAGTAGATGACTCCCCCTGTCACTGTTATCTCTCTGCTTCTGACTATATTTTCCTCCTTTGTTTCTAAATGGTTAGATTTCCCTGACAAGGTATTTCCTCTTGTTATCTTTACAGGATGTCATGTGAATCATTTTGTAAAACAAAATGTTGTTGTTGAAGAGTTGATGTCCTATTGACATACTGCGTATTTGTAGCTCGTACTTTTCAAACAACCCTTGGATCTCCTTATTGATTCTCATCGATCTTTATCACTGCAATTTTCATTTTTCTTTCATGATGCATACCATCCAAGGATTTTATAACCATATTCAATCATAAGAAAAATATGCTACAACCACTCTCATACCTGCTTTTCTTTTTCACAAACAGAGGACCTGTATCAGGTTTCTTAGGAGTA
>ML780998.1:333780-398381 GCA_009831015.1 Picea engelmannii | reverse complement strand
CATCAACAACACGAAAGTATCTAACACATCCATGGAATTGAATCAAAGCTCTTCCTATTAATTCAATAACTGTACATGGAGGTTCTTCACAGACTCTCTGCTCTTTCTCTTCTTTCTCCTCTTGCTAATACTGAATAATAATCCTACAATGATACCAGGGAGGGTGTCTATACTCCGTTTTCCCTCTCGAAAGGTGACTGTCTAATCTACATCTAATTTCTATCTACCAGCCTTAATTGTATTAACTGCCTTCCTATCTGTAACATAATACAATGCGCCTGGCTTTGAATGCCTTTAGTAAACGGCGGTGCAACGAATACCAAGGTGAAATTCAAAATCAAAAGAAAAAAAGGTTTGCTGGCTTGTCCAGCTGTACAATTCTTTTCCTCTCGCGCTGGTTCATACGATGAATTTCGAATGTTGCGGATGCTCCTGCATCAAACTCCGACAGGGAGTTGGATCAATGGTCCACATAACCCCCTGAGATGGACGGTCCTCCTACTTTCGGGATTTTGTGAGCCCTCTACTCCTTTCACTTTAAAGATCGTGCAGGTTCTCCTCGATCTAATGGTGGTCAGACCCTATGCTCAGATCTAACGCCTGAGATCTATCCTCCTCTTCAACATGCTCTTCTTGTCTATATTCAGATCTAACGGCCCTCATTCTGTAGGGAATTTTGGATGGGATCCAACAATCAGAAATATTTCACAAACTTTACAATACTTCAATCATTTTATCAATGTTGCATTGCCTTCGATCATTCGATCTTCCTGGACTTATCTTCTATTTTCCTGTTGATCATCGTTGTTGTACTCAGGCCATCATTACTATTGTACTTGCCATCAATGACAAGCTTACTCTGCTTGTAAAACATACCAAACATCCTTTGCACTATCTCTTCTGATCTTATCGAGGTTGCTCTGCAGCGTCTTCCCAAAATACTTCTAGTGCCCGTCTATTACATTCTTCCTGTATTCATGCCATCTTCATTGTTGTACTTGCCATCAATGACAACCTGTTAAACATTTCCAACAAAGAATGATCCCACAATACCAGGGAAACCAATAAAAGGATAACCATTCGAATGCCAACCCATTCTTCTAGAAGATTCCCTTCTAGAAACATCGAGACTTCATCTTTTTCCAAGCTTTAGAACAAGTTCACACCCTAGCTATGTAGCACAGTGCAAGAAGTTCGCACCCTAGCTATGTAGCACAGTGCGAGAAGTTCGCACCCTAGCTCAAGGCAGCCTGTGAGAATGGGTCATTCTCGCACCCTAGGATATTAGCAACTTGTGAAATCTCTTCAAAAATATGTTTTCTGGTAAGAGATGAATGTCACTTTTCTTAGGAGAAAGTTCTTATGAGGAGCCTGAGTACACCATCATCAATACACCATCAAGATTGACCAAAATCATGGGTAACACCCCTGTCTAATATTCATATTACTTGGGAGTCTCTAAGTCAAATGGATCAAAACAATTCCTTCTCTGATGTGTATTCATCATCATCTTCATTGGTATATTCATTATCATCTTCATCTTTAGATTCATTATCTCTATGAGATCTGACTTCTTTCTTTCTGTCTGTGGATTCTTCTTTCAGTGCAATTCCTGAATGTACAATATCTTGAACTCGTTCCTTATTTACCTATCCTTTCTTTATTTCAGTTATTTTCCAAACCTTTATATATCTGACATCTTTCTTTTTCTATGTAGAATTGTCTTCATCTCATTTTATTGTCAATCTTGTGATCTCTGGTACCTGGTCTTTGTTCACCTCTTCTTCCTGTTTTCTTATCCACACTTTCCTATATCTGATATCAGTATTCTTTTTCATGGAAGTATCGATCATGCTTCTACAATTATTGGCTATGTGTCCATAGTTATGACATTTGTAACACTCAATGTTACGTGCAACAACATAGGCATTTATTGCTTGAACATTTCTTTTATAATCCTTGCAATCTGCAACCTTATGTCCAAGGTTAGTACAATAAAAACAATCACCGTAAAATAAATTTGCATACCTGGGAGTGAATAATCTTCTTTGTGGTGTAGTAGTTCTGAATTTTTTCCTTCACTGATCATGATCATGATTGAAGCTTCTTTGTGGCTTGAACATGGATGGTCTTCTTGAACATGTATCTTCAATCATTTTCTTAGATTTTGGTTGACCATGATTCCTTCCTTTGAGTACTTATGCATAACTCTTTCTATTTTCTTCATTTTTCTTTTCTATCAACCTAGAGTTCTTCTCTTCATTCTATATAAATGATTTGGTTGTTTCTGTCTCTTTAACGTTCTTGTTGAGCTTGATGATTTTGCTTCTCAATGTTACAAATTCTTCTTCGATCTTCTCAACCTCTTCTTCTTTCTTCATTATCTAAGACTTCATGATTTCTTTTTTTCTCTTTGCTTCTTCAAGTTGGATTTTCAATGTAATTATTTCTTCTTCCACTCTTCTCTCTTCTTAACCAAACTCTTCCTCAAGTTGGTTTAAGTCATTGGTTCTTCCTTGAGATGATCCATCGGTATCTTTTCTCTCTTTTCTGCTACTTCCTTTTTTTCTTCTATGTTGGCTTCTAAACATGTCTTTTGATATTCTAGAGTTTCTTCAATTCTTCTGGCCTCTTCTAGTTGAGATCTTAAATTCTGGATGACCTATTGATCCTTTTTGGAACCTTGAACACTTTCCTTTTGGTTCATCAATTGTTTCTTGGATCAATTTTTTTCTTCACTTTCTTTCTGTAGATATTTAATTGCACTGATCATTTTTTCTCTATAATCAACTTTTGCTTCTTCATACTCTTCCTCTTCTGAATATGTCTGACATGATGAGCATATTTCTTCTTGTTATGTATCTTCATCTTCTTTGGCATTTTCTAAATCTGGGATGGGTGAAGAATATATTTCATGTAACTTATCCCAAACTTCTTTTGATGATGAACATTTACCAACCTTTTCTCTTACCGGATTAGGTAATCCTTCTAAGATGAAATCCGTTGCTATTTTGCTATTCTTCCTCAATTCCTTCTTGGTTGCAATCTTTTCCCTTTTTGAAATATCATATATTCTAACAACTGATTGCCAAATATAATGTCCCTATTCATGTAAAAATACTTTCATTATTATACTCCACATCTCATACTTAAAACCATTCTAACCATTAAACATCGGTACTCCATTCTCAGAATAATCCATGATCTCCTTTAAGTGGTTAAACTATTTTATGAAGGAACCGGCTCTAATACCAATTGTTGCATTACTGAGAGGGGGGGTGAATCAGTAATAGAGAAATTGAATCATTTTTAACCATATAATGCAAGTGTTATATCAATGTATCATTATCATCCAATAATTGCAGAGCAAATAAGAAATAAACAAATGAACAATCATAAAGATACACAATACACCAGTGTTTTACGTGGAAACCCAAAGTGGGAGAAAACCACCGAATGATGTTTATTATATGTCTTGAAGAATTACATTCATTGGAAGCAACAACTTCCTTTGTTTTCTAGCTGCAACTGGAAGGAGGCTCCAACACCATAGTTTCTGAGGCTACAACCTAAGGGAAGCTCCAACTCCCCAATTCTCTGGATACAACTAGAAGGAGGCCACAACCCCCTATGTTCTCTAGCTACAACTAGAAGGTGGCTACAACCACCTGTCCTTTACCTATCCAACCGCCCTGAAGTAGAAGTAGAATGATGAAACCAATGTCACACTATCATTGTGAGATATACTACTGTAAACTTGTACCAATCAACCTGCACCAAATAACCTGTACCAATAACCTAAACCATGCATCAACATGTACCTCAACTTGTAATCAACCTGTACCATAAACAAGTGCATCAACAATGCACCAAACTGTACCAAACAACCTGTAATCAACCTCTTCCATAAACAAGTGAATCAACCATGCACGGACATGTACCTCAACCTGTACCATGAACAAGTGCATCAACCATTCAACAAACTTGTACAAATAACCTGTCACAATAACTTGTCCAAACAACCTATCACTACAACCTGTCTCATCAATATTGTCAACCAAATCAGATCTACTCACCAAGATCAATCATCAAGACAACTCTCAAAGATATTCATCAATCAAGCATAACACAACAACTCATAATCATCACCAAGATCAATATGTGTGTATAATAATACAAGTATGCTACATCATCCATAAACCCTGTGTCAACAATAATACTAACAAGTGCCTCCAACCATGTACCAAGTATTTACCAATCATGTATCAACTACTCATCAACTATGACTCATCAATATGTACCAACATCATCAACTATACACCTCATGTATGTGCCAATTCATCAACTACCCGTCTCAACCATGTACCCAACATGTACCTTAACCAAAAACCCTCATCAATTTCATCATACAAATATGATTTGTAAGTTTGTAATAGACCTATGTATATGATCACATACTTGCAAACCTTCCTTAACTTTAACAACAAGAGACTAGCATTTTCATCAAACTTTTATTTAGTCTCACATGACTAGTTTTGGATTGGTCAACAACCCTATCTTGAAACAATCATAACTATGTACATGTAATGAATAAATATCCAAAACTGATACAAAATGTTCTTCAGTGTGTTTTATGCAATTCCTCCAGGTGTCACTACTTGGAACTTCTCATAAAAGGAGTTATAGAAAAAATGGCATACCTTACTGAATTATGGCTTATTCTAGAGAGAGACCTTGTAGAGGGTGCCCCGCATGGAATATTTGTTGAATTGATAGGAAACTATTACAAATAATACTAAATAATGTAATATAACCAACACATTTGGTCTTACTTAATTTTGATCTGTTATGAATAATATATGACATTTTTACCTGAAACATTTGTTTTAGACTAGTTTCAGGACTAGCCACAAACCCTATTTTCAACGGAGTGTAAATCCAAAAATAAAATGAGCCACAAGCTAAATTTTTTACCAGAGATACCTGGATAATTTTCCTCAATAGAATATCAATTTCACTATCTGAATCATTCTAGAACACAAGTTATTGTGAAAATGGTGAGATGACCTGTAAATAACATACCTTAGAAAGCATCATCAAAAGAATTTATCATTCCTTGAATTATGGCCTTATTTTCTTCACCTTCCCTCATAAATTAGGCTTAGATATCATTTGGTTACCTCAAAAACCTATAGGTATTCAATATTCACAAGTGTGATCTAAAATGAGAGGGCCTTTCCTCTTATTTATACTCTCCAAATAGCTTCCTTAAAAACATCTTCAAGGTCACTTTGCCCACTTCCTTATTTTAGGGTTAACCCACTTCTAAATTCTCCATTAGATTTATTATTTAAATAATTTATTTTTTATTCACTTTGAATTATAGTACACTCATCACTTCACTTTATTATTTACCTTCTAAAATCTCTTAAACCACTTTGACTACTTTGACCTTTTGGGGCTTCTAGATGACATATGAGGGTCCTCCAACTTCGTAAGTCCATAACTCTCAAACCACGAGGAGTTATGTGACGTTCCACATACCGAAAGAAATGGAATGACATTTTATATCCATATAGAATATTATTACCTAAAAATATATCAAAACTCATACCATTATCCATCAAACAAACTTTGGTCCATTACCCAAACCTGGGTTCTCCAACTTCTCATGGCCATAACTCTCTAACCGTGAGGATTTATGTGACATTCCACATACCAATGGAAATGGAATGACAATCACTATCCATATAGGATAGTTTCACTGAAAAATTCATTGACCTTCATCTCATTATTCTATAAATAATCATGGGTTCTCTAACCATACTTCTAGGATAGCTCAATCCACAAAGCATCTTCCCGTGAGGGCTTTCACCATAAGGGGACCAATTTGGAGTTCATGCATTTTCACTTATTATCAATCATGACAAGACAATAATGAGTTATATTTAAATCAAACAGACTTGGATCCATGACCCAGACCTTGTGCTACCGGAATTCGCTACTGGACTTTCTCCAAGGGTTGACACCAATCACTAAGGGGTTGACATCAATCACTAAGGGTTGAAATCAATATACAATATAATTCTCCAATAGTTTACATCAATGAAAACCAACAAAATATACCAACTATCCATCAACCTAAGCCAATTGTTTGACAAAATCAAACATTAAACGTTGTTGGAATTTCTTTGAGACTCGTCATGGGAAAGGAGAGAATGACAATGCAAGGGCATGTGTAAAATGATCACTTCTAAGGTATCAAATGAATCCTTGTGTCAATCGATTTGCATCCATTGATAAAGTTGTTCAATGGTGCCAAATAAATCTAATCCACGAACATAATATGTCATGGATGTGCGCAGGTGCATGTATATATGGTGTACACTTGAAAGTTTTATTCACACATGATAATATGATCTTCAATCATGTTCAATATCATAATTTTCTTTAACATATATATTGACATTTAATTTACTTAAATAAATTATTCTTGAACTGTGCATTTTTTTTGATATATTGGAATCCAAGATGTAGATAGATCAATCTCATATAAATCTAGTACAATACATGGGACTTGAAAATTGCATTCAATTAAAAAAAATCCTACAATTTTTTTTTTGCATTTGATAGGAGGAATGAATTTTGTTTTTGTTCAATTTGCATAGAAGACACACAATCCAATAACACTTGTGAAAATGAAACTAACAAATATGTTAAAGCTTGGAAACATATAGAAATTGATACAAAGGAGAAAATACCACTTGCAATCTTAGAGGAGATGGAATAAAATGGCATTACAATGTCAATTGATGGTGATAGAGTTTATGATCTTGTTAGAGAAGGTAAAATGTTACAATTAAACTCAAAAATAATTTTTATGTTAAAACATGGTAGATACATAGTATGTAAAATATATTATAATATAACTTATAATTGTGCATGTGTTGATCTAACAAATTTCTTTTTGGCAAATGCCTTTATTTGTAGGAGATGTATTTGTTGTGGTTGCACCTAAAGACAATGATGAAAACATTAAATATTATTTGATGCAGTGCACAAAAAGAAAGATGAATTTATTGGAGGATTATAATGATAACGATTTTGTATATGAAAGATGATCCATTGTAATAAAAAGATATTTTTTTGAAAAGAACCATCAAACCGAAATCCATGTTCACTTTCAAGACTATCAGTCAAATATAATAAGTTGTCAATATAGCCATTTGGTATGTGTAGCACGCATAAAATTAATAGAGGTTCAATCAAAGAAAAAATTGAAAGTTAGAAAATTGAAAATGACAAAATTTGATCATGAACGAATAATTGAAGATGGCATACCATTAAGATGTTATTAAACAACATTCTAGGCTAAAATAAATTTGCATCAAGTACGTATATATGGATATGTAGGATTTTGTCTTGTTTGGTTTACTTTCATGGTCTATTCAAATAAGGTCATATTTGATGAATTGTTGTACTACTTTAGACAATTTTGCACATAAAATTGTATTTCAATTGGTTGTCAATTATAAACTATTCGGGTCCTCGTATGTCCTCTGGACCACATAAGGGATGATATAACATGATCTAGATTTTCCAGTCATTCCCCGAATAACTAGATAGTACATACATGTCTTACGTCTAATGCATTGTTTTCAATTTTGAATGTACTTGTATGCAATGAATTTGAGTTAGAAATGGATTAAGTATATTTCAACTTAGAATTATATTTCATATATCTTGTAACTTATGCAATATCATGAAATTGATGTACATGGAATTTGATAACATTTTCCCAGTCTTTGGGTTTTGAATTGATTAGCTTGGAATTTTTAGTTCATGGAACACTTTTTACGTGGATTCATAGGCATCTAATACTAATAGAAGTTGGAAAATGGGATTTATATTACCTCATCGTTTGGTATTTCACCATCTAGGCCTCTATAGTTGGAGATATTGGAATTATGTGACCTTTTTCTTTGTGATTCTAGTTCTATCGCTTCTATCTATGGTTGATTGAAAATTAGGGTCCCCTTTTATTTTAATGTTGATTCTCCCTTTATTTTTGTTTGAATTTGTATTATTTGATTGGTTTGCTTATCAAATGGATTATTTTATTTTCACTCGACATTCAAACATCATCACAAATTGATTAATGATGAGGATGCTCCTAATGTTAAATATTTGTGTTTACTTTAATTTCGATTATTTTTAATATTTAAAATTTCATTATTTTAAGCGTGAAATTTAAAATATGATTATGAGGAATATTTTTCTATCATTTTATCAAAAATTGAGTGATTGTTAATTATTTTGGAGTTAAGTTTCTCAAATTTGCATAAGATCCTCAATTTCAAAACATAATGTACAGTTAAGTTATACATTTATGCTTTATCTAGAAAGTGTGATATCAATCAGATTCGATTTTGTTAATTTTGGTTAATTAAGATTTCAAGATCTTCTAGTTCATCTTTTAATAGATTTTTGTTATGAATTTTTTTTTTTTTTTGTTATAGATGTCTATTACAAATTTGGAGTTCAACTATAGTCTGCAAAATAGTTCATTAAGTTAAAATTATTCAAGGTGTAATAATTGGACAACATCTATAATAAAATTTGTATATGTTTCAAGAGAGGATATTCCATATTCCTTTCTGAGAAAATGGTGAGGAATATATTCAAACGGTTGAAAACCCACTTCCAAAATGGGTCTATTTAATTAACCTCCAAAGTATTACCGCATCAAGTGAACATATTGGGAGAAATCATGATCGAAGTGAATTGGATTTTCCCAGATTGGAAACACATCAATCTTAATGAGGCAATTTTGTAGAATCAATATCGGCCAAACGATGCAGAATTTGAGGAAATGATTTGAAACCCACTTCCAAAACATGAAATTTACTTAAACTCCAAAAAATGTTTTTAGAAATGCAATATTTTTGGATAAATATTTATCTGAGTGAGTCAAATTAGATTTTGGGTCAATTTCAGGAGGCTAACTTCAAACTTATATTATGAGAAACCCAAGAGGAATCTTGTAAAACGGTTGAAAACCCATTTCAAAAACATGGTCAATGAACTTATCCTAAAAATAATCACCCAGAAACTCAATCCTTTGGGAGAAATATTATCAGGAAGGAGGTGGACCATATTTTTTGTATGTCATCTCACATGAAGAAATTTTACAGGTCAATGTTCAAGCAATCAGAGAGGTATCTCTTCAAAGGGTTGAAAACCCACTTCATAAAAATTCCCATTTACCTTATCCTAAAATGATTTTGGAAGAGGTAATCTTTTTGGAAGACATGATGTGTGTTTTTGACAGGTTCTATCAAGAATTGACATTTTGCAATTTTTGTAGTTGATTTTGTTTCGAATTCTTTAGATGATTGTTGAGCAAGTTTTAATTGAATCAAGGGGGATTCGACTTGTAAGAAAAATAAATGTATAACACTTTATTTATTTATGTGTAATGGGGGTTCCAAATCTTAAACTGGAGAGGACTGTAATGACAACTTTTGGAGATAATAATAATAAGTTTTCAATTCATTACATTGTTGTATTTGATTTTGCAGACTTATTTCTTTGATGATTGTTTTCATTTTGGTTTGAATTTTGTTTCATTAGTGTATTGACAATTTATATGAGAAGTATTATTAATATCATTTGTTTAATGTTGGTGAATGCTTTGTTTAAATCTATCTTTGCATGGATGCACATGATTTGAACCAAGATTGAATATGATTTCATGGAGATTAGTTTGTAGTGATTAATAACTATTTATTGATCATTTTCAAACTTGTATTGATTTCCTTTATATTGGATTAAAATAAACTATTTCATTAGTTCAATATAAATCTCACAATGAATTCATTTTACATGATTGTATTTGGGTATATACATGTTACGAGGAAAATCACTCTATGGAATGGGCTAAACCACAATAGATGGAATGACACACGGAAATCAACTCTAATATCAAGTATGCTATATAAATGAAATTCTAGCAGGACAAGATCAAGAGCCTACCTCATCTAGATGTTCGATGAATACCATCGTTGAGCAAGCAACTCAAATATTTATACCTGCAACTTGTCCTCAATAACCAAGATACACAAGCATATGGTGATAACATATAATGTTACCATTTAAATTAGCATAATAAATTAGCATACATGAAAAATACGTCCATGGAATAATAATTCAAATATTTGCAAGATATCAATTGGATGAGAAAACAATATTTCTATTAAAAAATTATCAACATAAGTGTATAAGTGAAAAACTTAAAGAACAACACACATCAGAACCAAGAAACTATGTCCCTCTAGCTGGGCCTCCACCACTTCAATCCTCCACCAAAGGCAAGATCATATAAAGGAGACATTGAGGTTCACCATCAAAGAAGGAAGAGCTTTGGGGATGAACAATGTGTTAATACTTTCAAGGATAAAGGGATGCAGACTCAATGTGAAGTGAAATTTATCTAGAGTATCTTTGGTCTCAAAATTTGAATTCTCTCCTCCTCCATGGCTTGGATATGGCTCAATTTATAGCCTTTAAAATGGAACTGAAGGGTCGAATCAGAGTGTCTCTAGTATATGGAAGGTCAAGTATCATGGATCTCGTGACGTAACATGGAAACCCGACACAAATTTTTAATTTTGAGCACCAAACTCGATGTATGCGAGTTGTAGTGGTGAAACCTGTATATATGCATGTTGTCTAACTGGTATGGCACGTATATGTGGAAAAAAATGTTTTTTTGGCTCAAGAAGGTACAAAAAGGGACTTCAAGTCTTCATAGGGAAATGGAAAGGGCATCCAAGGAAGTTGTAATGGGTGAGGAAAAATTTTCTATAACATATGCCCCATAATGTGTGAGGTAAGAGGAGTATATGCAATGGCTGAAATACATTATAATTCCTAGAAGTTGAGTAATGAAGACTCAACTGGAAGTGGTAGTAGCTCATGAGAATATTACAATTCATAATGACTTTGTACACATGGTTGTCAATTTGAATTACATTGCAGATCCATGTGGAAATATACCAAGTAGTTGTTTATGTCCATGAATAGGCAATACAAAGTAGACATATTCCATAGGCTTTCATATTCATGAACAAGGCCCAATGGAAACCAGTCTCAAAATCAATCTGAATATATATGTATACAATGGAGCACAATCTGATCTCCATGATCACTGAAGTTGTATAGGTACTCGCCCAATGAATGGTAGCAACAACTTAGGAAATCTGCTACTATAAATTGAATGTGTTCTACACTATCCACCAAAGGTGCAAGTCTACATCATGTGAATAGAGGAGTTGAATTCAAACACAATGAGACTTTGTTTGATTATTGGTCATTAATGTATACCATTAATAAATGCGAGACAACCTACCAATAATGAAAGCAGGTATTAAGGCACTGTCTACAATATTAGAAGTTTAAATAAAGGTGTTGAGGTCGAACACTTGAAAAATACATTGATCAAGAGACATTGATGTATTCCCAACTATTGTTGGCTAGATAACCTACCACTAATGACTTCAAGCCTCTAGGTACTCATATGACTCTAGGTCTCGTTTCCAGAATAGATGAGAAGAAATCAATGGAAGGAGACCCATTGAAAGGATATCATTAAGGCATCTCTCATTGGTCAACATGAGGTACAAAGCAATAGCCTGATGATTTGGAGGAACTCATAAGAAGAGGATTTTCATGAACCAACAACCCTGTGCATCTCCCACATGCACCAGATGAAAGTAGTACATGAAAGAGACCCTATTAATAATAGCCAATAAGGAAGATTGTCGACAAATGCAAGGAAACCACCAATATGGATAATGGTATACAAGACACTACATAAATACTAATGTGTGAATAGATTTCTTGTCGTCAAACATAAGGTAAACCCCCCAGTTAGCGACCAATGAGGATATGTCGAATTTTGGGTTCAAGGTTACCTACCCATAATGAAATTATGACTAGGATGCATGGTAGGAATACATCTTCATGTGACTTTGAGACACACTGAGGGTATGACTGACATGCAAATTCAAGAGTTCTGAGAAAGGGTCGACATATGTGTATAGACATCTTTGAACAAGAGCATAACACATATGGATAGCTCAGGAAACATAGACATGATGATGAAACTTTTTGATGCAGGAGGCATCAATGAAATCTCCATAGGGACTAGAAGAATAACCAGTCAGAGGAGTAAACTCTAAGTAATAAGATCAGCTTCCTAAGGTCATATTAAACCCAAACTTTTGATGACAGTGGACTCAAAAGTTTGTTCTTTTTTCAAAGGCAATACGACTACTACCAATAAGAGATAACATTCTTTTCCCGCCCATCTTTTTTATTTTTTTCATAGGAAAATAAATGCTATGATACAAGAAAGGAAACTATTGTCATGAGTAAACAACTAGCTCCAAATAGTGGAACATACTTATGCTCAATGCAAGGAAGTGCATGTGGGGCATGGACACTAGGGGGAAGGTTTTCTCTTATGGTATAGGGTGTCAAGTTGCAAAGGATATAAGCAGGGCTCTGCTTGGCTGATGATGAAAATTGTTGGGGTAAGAGGCTTATAATGAGAAAGAGAGAATAGGGAATAGGATCAATACTACAAGCAAGATAATGGAATGCAATTAAAAATTAACTCGAAAAAATGTACTTTTTCATAGATTTAGTCCCCTGTGCCTAAAAAAGTATAAAATAATACCCAGGAGAACTCTTCTAGCCAATGTTGACTAGAATATTCATTTTTCGTAAATAGCCTACTTGGTCCGACAAAGGGTTAAAATTACACCAAATAGACCTCCTTTCAAATTAATTTAACAAGTTTGAAAGAGACAAGTTCACTCGACAATCTTTTCATTTTTTATAGAGTCGGAAAAGAGTTTAACTAAGACTTGGGAATGTTGTTCTAAATAACAACATATGATGGGGGAGGCCAAGGCTCCCATGCAGGACTTCTTTCAAAATCCAATAACTCACTGGTAGCTAACACAATCTTTGGAGAACTAAAAGCTTTCCAAGTCAAGGAGGATAACACATCATCCTTCTTCTACAGTATATTGACGAACACCCATTATCTGTAATGGTGCAAAAGATGGAAGTCGAGGCTCTACAAGAACATTCCACTCAATGGAAACCACCCTAGGACTTAGAGGGAGTGTACTTGGAGAAAGTGGAATGATCCCTTATTCATAAGGTACACGACTAGAAATTCTAAGGACATGGTCGAAATATGCATCACCCCCCAAAAGAAGAGTGGGATTGACTGAAGATTACATTGTCAATGTCATTTCCTTAGACTTGTCATTCTCCAAGAGAAGAGTGGAATCGGATGAAGGTTTCATCGGCACGACCACTTATTCAATCGTTGGTTGGAAAGGATGTGAGACAACAAGTTCAAGAGATGAATCACTCGCCAAAATGGGAGTGATGTTGGCCGAATATTACATCGGCATGAACGTTATATCAACCCAAGAAGAATTAGATTGTTGGTAAACCAAAGAGGACTCAGAACCCGAAGGGCTATCATACAAGGACATCACTTCTTGTACCATAGCAGTAGCAGAGCAAAAATGAGTTAGGTGACCTCCTTTGCAAATTATACAAAGGAACTTGAGCTTACATCCTATACATCTAGGATTATCAATCGTATGAATTCCCCCAGCATGACTTACAATAGTTGGTGACATGCTCCCAGCATGAATTGCAGAGGCTAGTAGCTCATATCCAACATGAATTGAATAGGTTGGTGATATTTGTTCAGTGTGACTAGAAATGACTATAGTTGTCCCCCCAACATGACATGCAATGGTTGGTTGCATGTCTTCATCATGACTTGTAGAGGTTGTTGACCTATCTCCAACATGACTAACAGAGGTTGGTGATATAACGCTAGTATGACTCGCAGTGACTGGACTTGTGTTTCTAGCATGACTTGCATTAGATGGTTATGACATATGATACCAAGGTCTAGGGAAAGACTAGTTTTGAGAGATTGCAAGCCAAGAAGGGTTATGGTATACACCATGGCCCTATCTGGCAGGATAATATCCTCCTCCAAACAGATTCATAAAGGGGTGTAAGGGAATCATCATCGAAGAAGTTGCTTGCGAAGATAAAGCAACATGAAAAGGGTTACTCAGGTGAGGATATATGTTTCCCCTAGACAAAGGAACTCCATGAAGGGGGTTTCCCATACTATAAAATTGACTCCCCCCAGATGAAACACCAGAGGACAAAAGGAGGTCCGCAATGAGAAAAGTGTTCATAGGAACTGACATAGAAAAAAAAATATAGATGTATGGAATGTGATAAATAAAGGACTGCCCATTTGAGCACTCGATCCTAGAAAGGAGAAGCTACGATTGGGTCTAGTGGAAGGAGAATTCAAACCTCCCACCATAAGAGTTGGTTGAGGGATATGACTCCCACTAACCAAAAAATGTGAACAAGGAGGCATCATGCCCCCATACATAAAACTAGGATTCAAATAAGATGATGAGACAAAGGATGGCAAGTGCGAAGACATGTATGACATATCAAAATAAAAAGGATTAGAGGCCCAAGGTATTGGCTGAGTATCATGATTCTTCATACCACTCGTAAATATAAAAGGATTCATCCCCATGGAATGATCAAAGACCATGGGATGGGTAGTTCTAATTGTGGGAGTCATGGGGGATCCATTAACCATAGCAATGAAAACTCATGATGCAATACAAAATCCTAAGGAAAACTAATAATCAAAGAGCACACCAAAGTAAAGAAAAAGGCCAATGCACACAAATAGGATATAGTGGATGAAAAGGGGCCTCCATCACTAGAGTAGGTATGTTTCACCCAAGAGGAGCCTAAGACTCCCTTCAAAAGATTTGAGGTATCATAATTAGATATAAGGTCCCTCGTGGTCTAAATAGTGCAGTCAATCAGATCCCCCTAGAGAGGTAATCCTAGAAAAAGTTTGTTTGTTGTCTGACCCTTATCTGACTCAGGGTACCTTCAGAATAACCTGTGCAAGTAACCAATGTGGCTACCTATGTCAAGACACTAAAGCCACCATGATGTAACCAATGTGTAAAAGAACAGTCATAAGTCTGGTCCACCATATGGGTAGGGTAACAAAGGATGAAATATTGAAAGAATCGCCTCTCATGGAGGTAAAGGTACTAGAAAGACCCTCGTATATGAATGAAACCATAGAAATATCTCTGACGCTAGGAAGGTATTAGAGGTCTATATGTGCAACCAACTTCACGTGAATTAGTTCTTAACTCTAGTGTGAGCGAAGTGTCTTGACATCACTAATTACACAATGGATTTCACCACTCCCTCGTCAGACACATATGTTTAGTTTAATATCCTTAGAGAAGTTTACTCACAAAATCCTATTCCAAGGCTCTATATCCTATGCATTTTTGTGTACACTGAGAAGTAAAATTGTTTCTAATCAATTTTAATTAATCAACGTTATTTTTAATGGATTTTTTTTACTCAAGAGAGGTGGTCATGAAATTGATGATATTATGACTCAACATATCAAATAAATGAATGTGAACATAGTTCTATGTCCTAATCTTAAATTCTCAAAAGATGGTAATCTTTTCAAATGCAACTTTCAATGCAATTTCTACAATTTCAATAAGATGCAATCTTCCTCACATGTAAAGATCAATACTAAACAACCAAAAGAGAAAATTCTATAATGAAAAATGAGATTTGTTTTTTGTATTTTCAATATAAAGAAAATAAAATGAAAGTAATAAATAACAGCTTCACAAGCAGACCCTACTACAAGCAAAAAGAGACAAGCTAAGCAAGATACCAAGAAGCAAACATTCAGACCAAAATGTAAGCACAACCAATGAAAAATATGATAATAAATAATATCACCCGAAAATTAAACAAAAATAAGGTTTCCTATCACTCTGTAAGCATTCAACAGTTAGGACAGAGACCCAAGAAAACTCACCAACCAACCAAACTCACCCAGCAAATACCAAACTCAAACAGTAAGCCTAAAAACTTGATGTACGTGACTATTTGAGAAAAACACATGTATGTACGCTCTTTATAGAAGGTAAACTCTCATATGTATGAGTATGTCAAGGGAAAACCCATGTATATGTAGTAAAACACTTCCATGGAAAGGATTAAGCCAAGAAAATCAGATGCAAAGTAAAAATAGGTTTTCAAGCAATTAGGAGACAAGGAAACTCAGGATAACATAGAGAAAGACAAGGAGAAAAACACTCCAAACCCCAAAGTAGAAGATCAATCCCCAATATGGCCGCCAATGCTATTATGAGTAAAATCACTCTATGGCATGGGGTAAACCACAATAGACAGAATGACACGCACAAATAAACTCTAATCTCAAGTATGCTATATAAATGAAATTCTAACAAGACAATATCAAGAGCCTACCTCATTTGGATGTTCGATGAAGACCACTATTGAGAAAGAAAATCAAATATTTATACCTGCAACCTATCCTCAACAACCAAGATACACAAGCATATGGTGAAAATATATAATGTTAGTATATAAATTAGCATAATCCATTAACATACATGACAAATATTCCCATGGATTAATAATTCAAATATTTGTAAGATATCAATTGGACAAAAAAAGAGTATTTCTATTAAAAGTGATAAATAGAAGTGTATGAGTGACAAACTTCTATAATGAAACGCATCAGAACCGAAAAACTAAGTCCCTCCAGTTCGGCCTCCACCACTTCAATCCTCCACCAAATTCAATATCATATAAATGAGAGAATGAGGTTCTCCATAAAAGAAGGAAGATCTTGGGGGTTGAACAATGTGTTCAAAATTTCAAGGATAAAGGGATCCAAATGCAATGTGAAGTGAAATTTCTCCAGAGTATCTTTTCTCTCAAAAGTTGAATTCTCTCGTCCTCCACGTCTTGGATATGGCTCAATTTATAGCCTTAAAAATGGAACTGAAGGGCTGATTCAGAGTGCTTCCCATATATGGAAGTTCAAGGATCATGGATCTGGTGATGTGACATGGAAAGCCAACACGATTTTTAATTTTGAGAACCAAACCCGATGTGCACGGGCTGTAGTGTTGCAACTTGCGTATACACATGTTGTCTGACTGGTAGGGTTCATATATGTGGAAAAATATGATTTTTTGACTCTCGAAGTTAAAAAAAGGGGCTTCAAGTTTGCATAGGGAAATGGAAAGGCCATCCAAGCAAGTTGCATGGGGTGAGGAAAATTTTGGGTGAGTCAGATTAGATTTCGGGTCAATTTTAGGAGGCTAACTTCAAACTTATATTATGAGAAAACCAAGAGGAATATTGTGAAATGGTTGATAACCCACTCTAGAAATAGGGTTAATGACCTTATCCAAAAAGGAATCACCTAGAAACTCAATCATTTGAGAGAAATATTATCAGGAAGGAGGTGGACCATATTTGTTGTTATGCCATCTTACATGAAAAAATTTTACAGGTCAATATTTGAGCGATTAGAGACGGATCTCTTCAAAGGGTTCAAAACCCACTTTAGAAACATTCCCATTTACCTTAACCTAAAAGGATTTTGGAAGAGGTTAATATGTTTGGAAGATATGATTCATTTTTTGGGCAGGTTCTGTCGAGAATTAGCATTTTGCAAATTCTATAGTTGATTTTGTTTCGAATTATTTAGTTGATCGTTGAGCAATTTTTCATTGACTCAAGGGGGATTCGACTTGTAGAAAAAATGAATGTATAAAAACCTATTTATTCATGTGTAATGGGAGTTCTAGATCGAAAACTAGAGAGGTCTATATGACAACTTTTGGAGCTAATAATAATAAGTTTTCACTACATTACACTGTTGTATTTGATTTTGCAGACTTATTTATTTGATGATTGTTTTCATTTTAGTTTGAATTTTTCTTCATTAATGTATTGACAATTGATATGAGTAGTATTGTTGATCTCATTTGTTTTATGTTGGTGAATGCTTTGTTTAAAGATATCTTTTCAGGGATGCATAGGATTCGAACAAAGATTGAATATGATTTCATGGAGATTAGTTTATAGTGATTGATAAATATGTATTAATCATTTTCAAATTTGTATTGATTTCCTTTATATTGGATTAAAATCAACTATTTCATTAGTTCAATATAAATCTCACAATGAATTCATTTTACATAATTGTATTTGGGTATATACATAAGTTTGTTGATATCTATTTATCATAATTATTTCATTCTGTATTTGATTGAACAACCTATAAATCCTTGAACTATTTTGATGATTTGTAGGTCCATCTCAACCCCAATTAGAATTACAGTCCTTCCCTCTTCTTATTAGATACTCTTTCTCTTGATTAGGAGTAAGGCTAGCCTTCTCCTAATTAAGATAGGTTTTCCTTTTTGTTAACTTTCATAATAGAGGTAATTGCTTCTTCCCGGGGTGTCACCAATGTTTGTGTCAAACAAGGCCCCCTTTATTTTCTTCAATGGTTGATTGAAAATTAGGGTCCCCTTTTATTTTAGTGATGATTCTCCCTTTATTTTTTTTTGAATATGTCTTATTTGATTGGTTTTCTTATGAAATGGATTTTTTTCTTTTACTAGACATTCAGACATCATCAAAAATCAATTATTGTCGAGGATACTCCTAATGTTAATTCCTTGTGTTTACTTTAATTTTGATTACTTTTAATATTTCAAATTTCATTATTTTAAGCATGAAATTTAAAATATGATTATGATGAATATTCTTATATCATTTTATCAACAATTGAGTGATTGTTAATTATTTTGGAGTTAATTTCCTCAAATTTGCACAATATCCTCAATTTCAAAATATAATGTTCAGTTAAGTTATACATTTATACTTTATCTAGAAAGTGTGATATCAATCACATTTGATTTTGTCAATTTTGGTTAATTAATATTTGGAGATCTTGCAGTTCACCTTTTAATAGATTTGTGTTATGAATTTAATTTATTTTTTGTTATAGGTGTCTATTACAGATATGTAGTTCAACTATAGTCTCCAAAATAGTTCATCTGGTTAAAATTATTCAAGGCGTAATGATTGGACGACATCTATTAGAAAATTCGTATCAGTTTCAGTAGAGGATCTTTCATATTCCTTTATGAGAAAACGGTGACGAATATATTCAAACGGTTGAAAATCTACTTCCAAAATGGGTCGATTTACCTAACCTCCAAAGGATTTTCTCATAAGTGAACATATTGGGAGAAATCATGATCGTAGTGACATGTATTTTCCTAGATTGGAAACACATCAATTGATCCAGATTTATGAGTGGAACGAACTGATTAATAGATTGAATACCATAAACACAGAGATAGGAAGAATAACACAAATATTCAATGAACAATATCTTCTATTAAATAATGAAATAGGTTAAAACTATAAAACTGCAGAACTAAAACTTGCTCGAATGGTGGTATCTATCTCTGAGAAGAGATGTGGCTTCTAAGTGCATATTTCTGAGAAGAATGGATTACAATGAGGCTCTAGAGGCCCTTTTCATATTACTCATGAATGCCAAAACCCTAGACATCCAAAAACCTAACCATAGAAGGTGAAACGCCAAAATTCATGTTCGCCCTATGGGTAATTTGGTGTAATTTGGTACCTCAACTTCTTAGGTTCATAACTTTTGCATACAACCTCTGTTTTAGGTGCGTGATAGCACGTTGAAAAGGTATTTCAGAGAAATACACAGTCCTTCGTCATATTCTGAAAATAATTTATAGTCTGACTATGGCGAGTCAAGAAAACAACATTTAGGGCCCCAAAACATCCCTGGAAGTACAACAAGATATGCTGACATGAAAACATACAAAAGATGCTAGTTGGATTAGGCGAGAGGCCACCTGTATCCACCTGGAGAATTTGTGAGGCTTCAAACAGCCCTAGAAGTGTAGAACTCACAATTATAAATAAGTACAAAAAGATGTGATGAACAAAAAGTGAACATGAGGAGCTAGTCGAAATAGGTGGGTGGCCACCAATATCTATATGAATCAATCCTCCACCCTTAAGAAGAAATAGTATCCATTGTTTTGAGTTCCCCCATCAGGTGAGGAAACTTCTATTGGATTTGGCCCCAGGTGAGACACTTTCCTTGGTGTAGGAGTTTCCCTACCTTGACAACCCGATAAAGTTGGATCCACTGTTGGCGAGAGCCCTTGACCTGTGTGTCCACTATTTGATTGGTGGATGCTTGTTCCATGGAGTTAGGATTGATATATATTGGTGTTAGTTGTTTAGAAATCTCAGAGGAGTCCAATAATGGTGGAAAATATGGCCGAAGCAGGTGCACATTGAATATTGGATGCAGACCAAGAAAGGGTGGAGTGTTGAGCTAAAAGGAATTGCTACCCTCAACTTGGTGATAATGTAAGGCCCATAACGAAGTGGCTAAAGATTTCGATGGGGCCTGGTGAGACTCTCCGTCGGCAAATCTAACCAGACTTTTTCACCAACCTGAAATTGGTGTGGTGCCTTATGTTTATCATGGCATTGCTTGTACTTAGCATTGGATTTTTTAAAAATATCCTAGACCTGTTGGTCGATGTGCTGAATCCACTCAAAGAATCTGGTGGTTTTGTTGATCACAAACTGATCATGGGAAGATTTTGTCTGTGCGGTGTCAAGAGGAAGTGCAACATCAATGGGTCCCAAGGGTTGGAATACAAGAACCACCTAAAATGGTCTATGGTCGGTGGAACTATGGAGAGCTCTGTTGTAGTTGTGTTAGACATATGGGAGACTCTCATCCCATGTATGAGGATGCATAGAATTGTACATGCGCAGGATGTGAAAAATCATTTGATTGATGACCTTGGTTTGGCCATTAGTTTCGGGGTGGAAAGAAGTGGATTTTGTGAGCTTGGTGTCCAACAGAGACCAGAGACTCAACCAAACAATGTTGAGGAACCTATTGTCTTGGTCGGAGATGATGGTATTTCATATCCCAAAGTGAACCCAAACTCATTCGAAGAAGATCTTGGGAGTATCTTTTGTTGTGAAATTCTTCTTGCAGGTTGTGAGAATGGCCATCTTCCAAAACCGATCAACAACCACAAACACATAGTGATTTCCATTCTTGGCGGACGGAAAAAAAGACATGTAATCCATGGAGATGGATTCCCATAGCTTCTTGGGAATATGAAGAGGGGTGTATAATCCTTGCTTCTTGATGGTCGTCCTAGAAATGGTGGAGGAAGTGCAAGATCTAATATAGTTGATGACGTCTTTTCAAATAGTTGGCTAATAAAAATGTTTATTAAGAATGACCACAGTTTTATCTACACCAGAATGTCCTGCCACCCGACTGTAGTGGGCTTCCCAAATCAATTTGCACGCTCTCTTGTAGGAACACAGAGATGGCCTAGGTGGCATAAGAGTCTATCTTGAATGTGAAAATCAATGACAGTGGCGCCTGTACCCAAGAGTTGATATGTGGTGGTGAAGTCTGAATCTTGCTGGTAAATTTGGGGCCACTCCGATGTTTCATGTCCACGAGAATGGAGCACAGTGGTAAGTGCAGCTAGTGGAGGCCGACTGAGGCAGTCATCGACATGATTGGAGATACATGTCTTATACTTGATGTTGAGATGGAACTACTATAGGTGGGTGGACCACTTCTGATGGCATTCATTCTGCAATTTCCCATGTGTTTGTATGAACTAGAGAGGCTTGTGATTAGTGTGTATGATCATCTCTTTCCCCATAATGTAATGTTTCCATTGACAGTAGGCTTGTACAATGTAATACATTTCCTTGTCATAGGTGGGGTATTTTCGGAATGTATCAAAGAGTGTCTCACTATGTATGCCATCGAATGCCCGTGTTGAGTTATAAATGCACCCACAACATAGTCAAATGCATCAGTCTCAATCTCTAATGATTTTTGCAGATCGAGAAAGGAGAGTACTAGAGATGAGCACAAATGATGTTTTATATCTTTGAATCTGCATTGTTTCTCCTTCCCCCACACGAACTTATCCCTACCACTACCCTTGGTCACTTGGATGAGGGCCTAGGTAATATGGGAAAATCCTAACATGAACCATCAGTAAAAATTAGCGAGTCCTAAGAAGATCTGAAGCTTGGCGAGTGTGGTCAGGGCTAGCCAGTCACAGATGACTTGGATCTTAGCTGGATCAACATTTACCCCATGCTCATCAACAATTTTTCCCAGATATTAGACCTTGTTCATGCCAAAAGAGCATTTTTCCAAGTTAGGATAAATCTTGTGATGTCGCAGAGTCCTCAAAACCTGTTGAATATGCCACATGTGATCCTCCCACATTATGTTGAGGATGAGGATGTCATCTGAATATACTACCACAAAGGATTTGGTGAAGGGTATTAATACATCATCCATCAACCTCATGAAAGTGGTTGGTGCATTTCTTAAGCTAAAGGGAATGACTAGCCATTCGTAGAGACCTTCTTTAGACTTGAACGTTATCTTCCACACATCCGTTGGTTCAATGGGAACATGATGGTAGCCAGACTTCTGGTCAATATTGTTGAAGAAATTTTCCCCCTTGAGTTTGTCAAGAAGGTCATCGATTCTAGGAATGGGGTAGCGATTCTTGACTATGATTTTGTTTAAGGATATATAATCAATGCAGAGACGCCAAGTCCCATCCTTCTTCTGCACTAGTGTAATCAAACTTTCGCAAGGGGATGATTTGGGTTTGATGTGCCCCTTTTGAAGAATCTCTTGGATCTGACACTTGATTTTTTCATTCTCCATCTGCGAGCATTGATAGACTTGTCCATTAGATAGAGGTGTGTTGGGGGTTATATCAATTGGATGCTTGACTTGGAAGTGTGTCGGTACACCTGTAGGTGAGACAAAGATGTCTTTGTATTATTATATGATCTTGTCCACTTTCTTTTGCTGCAAAGAGAAGCGTTATGTAGAGTCCATGGATTTGATGGTGAGCTTATGCTTACTATGAGTACTGATCAAAAACAAGATGAACTTCCCAGTCTATGAAATGACCTTACTGCATTTCTTAGCAGAGATTAAAGAAATAGCAGTAGGAGGTGCCACCTCTGGGATCCTGTACAATTGTCTACTCAAAGTAATAATAAAACTACAGGGTATAGACTCATACACAGTATGACGCTTCCACAAATATGGTTGTTCTAAAAGAACATCACAAACTTCAAGGGGAGAAATATCACACAGTACCTCATCTTTGAAAGGCTTGATGTCGTAGGGAAGATGAGACTATTGGCTGACACGAATATCTCTTCCTTGATGAAGCCATTCGATGGTGTAGGGTTGTGGTTGTGATGTCATTGGAAGGTGCAACAACTTGACGACCTCTATTTAAATCAAGCTCTTATTACTACCATTGTTGACAATGAAGTGAATTAGAGCTCCCTTCACCCACATATGTGAGTGAAAGAGTCGTTCCCCTTCCTCTGGTTCTTCAGGTTCTCTTGGTTAGAATTTAGTGGTAGAGATCCTGGCATTAGGTTAAACATTGATAATATGCTTCCCTCCTTCAGGAATTGACTCGGAATCAAAATCGGCCTATGAATCAAAAGCCTTCAACTCAACCATGAGGGACTTCTTGGAGCGTCATTCGTCGGTGTTGTGACAAGGAATTTTATGGTACTCACACCATTTTCCCATGTCCTTCTTCGTCTTCTCGTTTCCCTTTTTGTGTTACGGCTTGGACAGATTTTCCTAAGGGAGACCATCACGACTTGGTCTCCTACTATGTGGATTGGGGTTGACTTTTCCCTCCTTCGGCTGTGAGAGGTTTGTAGATCCAAACTCTCTTTGTTTCTTCTTAAATTTCTACTTGATCTTGACAGCGTATCTATAAGCTAGGCCCAATGAGGTGATGTCCAAGAAATCCATTTATGTTTGAATGTATCTATACAAACAATCACAGTATTTGAGCACCAAATGACACTCATAATATTTGATACCCAATTTCGTACGAAGGTTATGGAAAATATTGGTGAATTCTGGTATTGTCTAGTCCCTTTCTTGATGTAGGGTTGTCCATATGGTGTACTAATCCTCATATCTTCCAATAGGGTAGTATTTCTCTTTAATGGCATCCCAGAAGGAATCCCATGTAGTGGCCACCATAAAAATTGCATATTCTTCCACGACCCTTTACACAAAGTAAGTGTCCCACTAGTCTTTAACATGGGGAACGACCTTGAGGAGTGAAAAAGTGATCTTCACCCAATCGGAAAATTGTGGACTAAAAAATATCCTTCCAGTAGATTCAACCATTTATCTACAACATCCACATCTATCAATCTTTCAAATAATTGAATATAAAAATTTACATGTACCTTGAAGGGGGTTTCATGGCCTCCTAATGAAGATGCTTATCCTGTGGGAAACCGTCGAAGCATCTCAACGTATTTTTCCATCATTTCATTCCTTTGTTGTGTGAGGGCATCCTTGCGCAACATTTTAATAGGATATCCTACTCCATAATATTTATTTTCATCTCCCATGGTTTGTTGGCGAGCTCGGCATGACTGATTTGATAATGGCTCGATTGCTTTGTGTCCCAAATTCTTGTACCCACACCTTGTCGGGGACATGCACGAATAAAAATAAATGAAGAGCATACCGCTTTGATACCACTGATCCATATTTAGGAGTGGAACAAACTGATTAATAGAATGAATACCATAAACATAGAGATACGAAGAATAACACAATATTCAATGAACAATATCTTCTATTAAATAATGAAATAGGTTGAAACTATAAAACTGTAGAACTAAAACTTGCTTGCATGGTTGTAGTTATCTCTGTGAAGAGATGTGGCTACTACGTGCATATGTCCGAGAAGAATGGATAAAAATGAGGCTCCAAAGGCCCTTTTCATATTACTCATGAATTCCAAAACCCTAGACAACCAAAAACCTAACCCTAGAAGGTGAAACACCAAAATTCATGTGGGCCCTATGGGTAAGTTGGTGTAATTTCATACCTCAACTTCCTAGGGTCATAACTTTTGCATATGACCTCCGTTTTAGGCGCGTGATATCCCGTTGGAAAGATATTTCAGAGAAATACACATTCCACCATCAAAATCTAACTCTATCTACAGTCTGACTGTGGAGAGTCAAGAAAACAATGTTTACTGCCCCAAAACAGCCCTGGAAGTACAACAAGATGTGTTGACATGAAAACATACAAAATAATCCAGTTGGATTAGGTGACAGGCCACTTGTATCCACCTGGAGAATGTGTGAGGCTTCAAACAACCCTAGAAGTGTATAACTGACAATTATAAAGAAGTACAAAAATATGTGTTGAATTAAAAACGGACACGAGGAGCCAGTTGGAATAGGTGGGTGGCCACCAATATCCATCTAGATCATCAATCTTCAAGAGGAAATTGTGTAGATTCAATCCTGTCCAAATAGTGAAGCATTTGAGTAAATGTTTTCAAACACACTTCCAAAACAGGAAAATTTACTTCACCTCCAAATTATTTTCTCATAAAATGAAGATATTTGGAAAAATAATTATCTGAGTCAGTCGGATTATATTTTGGTCCAATTTCAGGAGGCTAAATTCAAACTTACATTATCAGAAAACGAAGTGGAATCTTGAGACATGGTTGAAAAACCACTTCATAAACATGTTTAATTACCTTATAATGAAAATAATCACTAAGAAACTCATTTTTGGGGGAGAAATCATATCAGAAAGGAGGTCAACTACATTTTTTGTTATGCCAACTCACAAGAATAAATTTTGCAGGTCAATGTCCAAGTGATCAGTGAGGAATTTATTCAAAGGGTTGAAAACCCACTTCATAAACATTCCCATTTACCTTATCCTAAAATCGTTTGCAAAGAAATTAAACTGTTTGGAATATGATTCATTGTTTCAGAAGGTTATGTCCAGAATTAACATTTTGCAAGTTTTGTAGTTGAATTTGTTCTTAATTATTTAGTTGATTGTTGAGCAAGTTTTGGATGACTCAAGGGGGATTCGACCTATAAGAAAAATGAATGTATAAAAATTTGTTTATTCATGTGTAATGGGGGTTCCATATCTAAAACTGGAGAGGACTATATGAAAACTTTTGGATCTAATAATAATAAGTTTTCATTTCATTACACTATTGTATTTGATTTTGCAGACTTATTTCTTTGATGATTTTTTTCATTTTGGTTTGAATTATGTTTCAGTAGTGTATTGACAATTGATATGAGCACTATTGTTGATCTCATTTGTTTCATGTTGGTGAATTCTTTGTTTAGATATATCTTTGTAGGGCTGTACAATATTTGAACCAATATTGAATATGATTTCATGGAGATTAGTTTGTAGTGATTAATAACTATTTATTGATCAATTTCAAAATTGTCTTGATTTCATTTATATTGGATTAAAATGAACTATTTCTATTTCAATATAAATATCACAATGAATTCATTTTACATAATTGTATTTGGGTATAAAAATGAGTATTTTTATATCTATTTATCAAAATTATTTAATTTTGAATTTGATTGAAAAACCTATAAATCCTTGAACTATTTTGATAATTTGTAGGTTCGTCTTAACACGAATTACAATTATAGTCCTTCCCTCTTCTTATTAGATACTCTTTCTCTTGATTAGGATTAAGGCTATCCTTCTCCTGATTAATATAGATTTTCCTTTTTGTTAACTTGCATAATAGATTAAAGCTGCATTTGCATTTTATTCCACAAAGTCTCCTTTTGCAGGAGCGAAATCTAGTGTGGCATAGTTGATCCCTTGTGTCAGCCTTAGGGTTGATTTATTTCAATAATGTTGCAAGAGATTAATCCCTTTCCTTATGTTTGTTGATAAAAGAAGGTAAACCAATGTACATTAGAGTATAGAAGGATGTGTATATATATTTGTATATATAGAATAGTCCTGATTATATTAAAATTAGATTAGGCTAGTCTTAAGGAAAGGGTAACTGGAGACCCATAGAACCAGTTGGAATCACCATCCCAAATGGATAAGGGACTAATTGGGGCCCTAACCAGGTGATCTCCTTATAATGTTGAACATGGTAATCTTTTACCATCAACACACTGATACTGTCATGGCCACTTTCTCGTCAACCCATAATCAACCTATCATCCAAACTATCATTGTCACTATCACATCAACTTATCACTAATGATCAACCAATCATCCAACCTATCATTGTCCTTGTCATTGTCTTTCTCACTTTTTATTTCATTGATATACCATCATCAACCATCTATAACTAGATCCACTCACATGGATACCAAAACCATCACCATACCATGTACATCAACCATGTAGCAAAAATTGTACCATACCATGTACATCGACCATGTACCAAAACATGTACCATACCATGTACCACAACCTGTACCATAAATATGTCTCACACCATGCACATAATATGTTCCTCAAGCATGTGGCAATGTATCAACAAAATACCAAATACATGCCTCAAGCATGCACCATAACATCACCAACATGTAACCCTTAAAACCTACATATAAACATGCATGTAAAATTGTAGTTGACCTACTCCACTAATTTATAGACTTGTAGACCTTCCTCGGCCTCAACAACATCAAATCGAGTCCACTTAGAAACTGGGTGCACATAGAAACCCCAACATCACTTCTGAACTCTGCATACAAAGCTACTTAGAATTTTACCTCAAATATCCAAACTTCTAAGATTCACCACGAGCTCAATTTTCCCTTTCTGATTTTGAAATTTCTATCTGAGGTACTTTTGTATGTATTTTCAAACTTATAAAAATTTCACAGTCTGCAAAGTCCCAGAACAAAATTTATAACAGAAATTCCAAGCTGACTTCTTTGAAACATATTTCAGGACCATGCATGAAATTTGACTTCCACAGAGATTATATCCTAAATTGTTTCAAGCCAATGTATTAAATTTTAACCATATATACCATGGGATAGTTAATTTATGTCTTCAAAATTTTAGGGCCTGAAACGTTTTAAAACAAAAGTTATAGTGAAAATGGAAAACCTTTCTGAATTCTAGGCTATTATATAGAGCTAACTTGAACAACATACCACATGCTCAATATTCTATATCTAATTGTGAATATCACAAACAAGCTAACAAATAATGCATTACTTCTATTTAAATGAGTCCCGCATAATTTTGATCCTATATGAATAAGTTATGACTATTTTACCTGGAACACTTGTTTAAGACTAGTTTCAAGAATAGTCAAAAGCCATATATTCCACAGAGTGTATATCCCAAATTACAATGAACTAGAAGCACAAATGTTTACCACAGGTACCTTGGCATGTCTTCTCAACCTCCTCCATGTTTTTCTATCTGAATCATTCTAGAAAAAAAGTTGTATCAAAAATGGTAAGATGACCTTTAAATAACATACCTTAGAACACATAATCACAAGACTTAATCCTCCTTTGGAATTTCCCCCTTGTTCACCTCATATTCCCTACAAAATTATCATCAAATATCCTTGGTTACCTTATATAAGAACCACTTGCTCAGTTAGACAGATATTCAATGAACTTGTGTGTGTACAAATGAGATGCTCTTGATGTGTATTTATACATTTCCAAGTGACTTCTTTACTTAAGTTTAGGGAGGACCTATAACTTCTTGTTTACAACTATTTTACCCGTTTTCCTCATTTTGGGGCCAAATAATAAGTTCTTTTTGCAACCACTTAGGGCATTCTTAACCATTCTTTGGGGATTCCAACTTCATGACCTCATAACCCCTCAACCGTGAGGAACTACATGACGTACCAACTATTGTTGGAAATGACACGACAAGGACTATCCATATATGAGTGTGTTACATGCATTTACATTTTCCTTCATGTCATTATTCCTCAAAAAACTTCAAGCTTCATGACCATACCTATGGGGCTTCTTGTATACTTCTTCAAATACATCCATCACATTTGTTGACATCAATGACAACTACTTATGTTGACATCAATGACAACCAACTATCCAACAAATTTATGATATACTTGTGGGGTCTAACAATAATGCTTAGACCAATATCTTGAGTCACTAACTAAGGAATCTTGATCATTCCCTTATTTGTACTACCCGACTATCTACGTACTAGAGAGGGATCTCCTCAAAAAAAATTATTAGTATACTATAGAAACATGATGGTTGATCGATTTATCTATTTTTAGTTTATAGTATACCTAGGGGATGTTTGATATACCCAAAGGTACACGGAAGTGAGATTCTATATACAAGTGTTCTCTAATGCAATAACAATAGAAGGGGTACCAATGTGCATTAAAAAGGTTTCCAACAAAGTGATTAAAGTTGTATTTCCAACATGTATTCTTCCCCAACCACACTTTTACCCACTAAATGATAGATAACCATTTTATTTAAAAACCCTTGAATGTGTCTCTAGCCTGAAAAAGTTTTATAATAAAATTATGAGGCATGATGGCTCATTAAAGAGCTCTAATACCACTTGCAATTTTACTTGACTCTTAAACTTGAAACACAAAGTAGGCATATAGAGATAATAAGTGTAAAAAAATAGATACAAGAGATAGCGAGGTAAAATATACAAAGTAAGCCATTTTATTCATTATATTTAGAAGAAAGAAACCAATGTTCACTTTCCTCTTAAGGTGGAGCAACCTTTCATTGAGTAAATATCCAAACAAAACAATAATCAACAAAACATTCCATATCCTCCTAGATATTTAAATAGGAAAAACATAACTACTTGTTGTTTGATCATCAATGAGTACCAACGCCGTAAATGGCCTTTTTTTCCCCTGGAAAAAATATTTATATTCAAAAAAAAGAATATACATGTGACAATCCATATCATAGACCTTTTGTCCATTAATAATATATGGTCCTTATTATAATTTTCATTTTGGAGAGACTATTGATCTTTTGTCTAAATTTCTATTGTACAAAAATATGAAACATTTTTTTATGAAGGGGTAATGTAAGCATGCGCAAGCGGAAGACAGTTGGATATGCATCGACGCGTATTTTGAGAATGTTTTGAATTTGAAATATAAAAACATTAATGTAATATGTTGAAAGGATACATTCTCATTTATGTTTTGAGTTGTAATACAGATCTTGAGAATTTTCTCTCATCTATCAGTTGGATATTACTTCCCATGATTTTCTCAACCAATTGACACTCCTTTAAAATGGGAAACAGAGTGAAACAACATTCCTTGCTAGATAGACAAAGAGCACTAGCGATCATGCATATGAGAAGGAGAGCATTGATATTCCAAAAAATTGTCAATATGACCAATTCTCATAGAAAAACAATTTGTTTCATCTTTCAAATGATGCAGCTTCTTATAAAACGTTCTAGAGGATGTATCAAGTGTTTCCATGGTGTTGTTCTCAATGTGACATACAGAGAATCCAAATGTGACATTTACAACACTTGAGAAAAAAGTGCGACACTTGTGACAATGAGAATGTGACATTATCGAAGTGAGGAATTTTGACATGTAATAGATTTCCCCCCAAATTCTGTTGTCAGTGTTACACATGAAATTTTCACACGTAGGCACCTCACCCTAAGTGTTGTAAAGTGTTGCATAAGTGTCTCATACACCTTGACACCATGGAATAACCTATGTCACAATCCCTAGTCAATGTGGAGGAGGGATATATTACATGAAGGAAAAAATGCTAAGTACACATGAATTATTATTAATATTCATGGAAAATAAATTGATTAAGTGAGAGAATCAAGTGCACATGAATTATTATTAATATTCGTGAAAAAGAAAGTAATTAAGTGTGAGAATCCACCTCACATTTGGTTTCCTATTTTTTAGGGAATGTGGAGGATCTCATGGATGGTTGAAATATTTCCTCCCCAAAATCCTTAAGATATATTTTCTCCCTAAATATCTTAGAGATCCATTTCTTAGTGGATCTGATGAGAGATCCTCTCCATGGTGGTTAAGTCTCCAAATCCTATATAATGAGGGATTTCCATGGAGGAAGGGGAATGGATATTGAGAATTATACCAAACTTATGATCTCATGAGTGGTATGGCATTTGGAGCATCAACATTATGTGTGTTGAATGTTTAAGCAAGGGCTTGGACAAGGGGAACTTGATGAAGCTGTTGCACTCACATCTATGGTTGTAAGTTTTCTTCATTGTTGTTCTCATTAATATAATATGTTTAGCATGTTTCTTTCAAGTCTATGTTTGATCTCACATGAACTTGTCTCTAATAGATAGATTTGTTTCGAGCTAATCTCAGTAGAGTAGGAAGCTAGTTGTATCTTTGTTTTTCTATAGGGTTTATTGAGGAGTTTAAGATTGAAGCTCAACTCGGACTGTGCAGGGACAAACACCGGTAAAAAGGTACTTCTTTTCTCCTTCCTCCTCACACATTAGTTTATCTAGATCTAAAAGGAAGTCAATGTCCATGTTAAGAACCTTTTGTCTTAAGAGTTAGGAGTCTTTCTCTCAAGAGGAGATCTACCTATCCGCAGGGAGATTTTTCTACAACAGAAATTGGCGACTCCACTAGGGACGAATTGAAACTTTCAGTTTTGGTTTTCCTCACAGACCTTGTCTTACCCTTTTCTCTTTTTATACCTTTTTCACCCCGTATGTTTGATTTCATATGTTGATTGAATCCTTAGTCCATCACATTCATCTTGATTGACAATGTTTGACTGATGTTTTGGTTTTTTTTGACAATTTTCTGAGCTGTGAAATCCTGGCGCTCCCTTGCCTATGTTAGCAGAGCACTGGTACTACAGAGCATTATAACACTTTGGTGCCCTTACACCAGAGCGCCAACCTTTCCTCTGCAAAAAAAATTCCAGAATTGTCTTTTCTGCAGTGCAGTCTCTGCTTTTTCCCTTGCTCAACTTCTTTGTGCTTCAATGCTTCTTCCCATTGACCTTTGACACTCTAATTTCTGAGAAATAAGCACTTTTTTGTTCATATTTTCTGACCTTCTTCCTTATTTTGAGTTTTTCTGTTGTTGAGAACTTGGAATCAATCCACTGCTTTCTTCTCTCTTATCTGACTGAGCGAGAAATCTGGTGAAGGACATCAGAAATCTGTGAATCATCTCATTTGGTTATTTCAGGTCATTTTTTTTAGCATCTTTCTTTTGTTTGAGATTTTTTTATTTTCTTTGTTATCTTTTGTTTTCCTTTTGCTTCTTGTTTCAATCATATCAATAGGGTGTGTTGTTTGTGCGAAATCTGTGTATGCTTGTCCAAATCTCCTTGATCTAAAAGGGTAGCTGGTAGGAGAAGTTTTGCATTGAATTAATCATCAATCACATACAAACAACAAAGATACATCTTAGTGATTGGTTTGCATATTAGAAGGAATTTTTGAAATGTTTTCAGCATTACATTGAATTCGATTGAGAACAAATTGATTGAGGACATTCCATATTAGTGTTTGATAGTGAAAACGACTCTTTCTCTTTCCCTTAAATAGGCATTCATTGAAAAGAAACAATTTATTATCATATTTTATGCATCTTTTTGGGAATTGAGTCATCATTCCATCAGTTTTACTTTCATACACCCTTTGAGTAAAGAACAACTGTAAAAATAACGCTAATTAAAAATTATCTAGAACATTTTTTGTTTTTAGGATCTTCCACCAACAGTAGACTAGGGTTAGCACTTTGGATTAAGCTGTGAGTACAGCTTTCCAAAGTTTTGAAAACAAACATTAGCAGCCTGAGCTAGGGAGAGTCAAATCCAATTGTCATATAGGTTTTCTGGGATCCCCCTCTCACACAGGGGTTAAACACGAGGTCGCATTCTGGTGAATTACGGAGATTATCCCTTTTTGGTTCATCTATTTGTAGTGGTCAGATCATATATTGGGCGTCACTTGAAGGTATACCCACGATTATGTGTGGGACCCTCCTGGGTTGATTTCAGACTTGTTATCCTGCCCATACATTTTGGATCGGACTGTCGACTGTACCCGCCCAGGGACTCACTGGGAATTGGTTTCTTTAGTTGCCCTAATATTTAGGTACTTACACAAGGTGATGGTGAAGGGAAGTCTCATTGTTCCTGGAATAGACATTGGTCAAACTCACTCGGGCTCCTTGGACGGTAAATACAAAATTACTGCGTGGAAGCTAGCACCAAGGTGAAAGTTCGTTAAGAAGGTCACCATTGTAACTATTCCACCATATCCTATCCCCTTCTCGACTTGATCACGCAACATTGGATTTCATCACCAACTAGTACGATCATCAAGAGAAATTTTGTTTGCTTGGTTGATTCTTAGATTTTATTAGCGTATGATGTTTCTTTTTGTTAGTTGGCCCTAGATTTTCAGTGTGTTCTGTTATTCTCCAAAATTGAGCCTGTAGATGATAAAGGTCTTCACCGATCACGTAGTATGCAAGGACTGCCTCTGGAAGGCTATCAACCCTTACCTCCTAACCATCCATAAGACAACTATTGTAGAGAGGTAGAAAATCAATCCAACACTGGAAGTGTTATTGCTCCTTCGTTAGATAACTCAGAAGGCACTTTGGTTACGATTGAAAATCCCATTCCTCACACTACATATGTGTCGGTAACCCCTCTCGAACCACTTTTTCTTCGTTTAGACTCCCTTGGGAACATCATAGACGAAGAGGTCCCATGATTACTGGAGAGAACTTTTACCGAAACATATATGGGATCCACGGAACCAATCTTTGGTGATGAGTATAGGACTCCTGTTCATCCTAGCACCACAATAGATACCAATCCAACACCTACTTGTTATGTATGGAGGACTTCATTGGGACGTGATCTCTATGAAAATTTTGAATCATTTCGACAACCCTTTCATCCTCATGACCCTCCTAGTGAAATAGGACCATCCGGTCAAACCATGAATCACCCAGTCGATCAGGTTATTAACCCTACTGTTACACCATCACAAGTCCATCCTAATGCTAGACTCATCACCTCTACTCATCTCCAAGCCACTTCAATCCCTACCCCAATTTCTCCGAGATTTTACTCTACAGCTCCACATGATCTTGCTCGGACATCTTTTCACCTGAGAATGCAGACCTCTGTTGGCCAAACACAACTAGCTGGAGGGAAACCACCATCTAACGAACCTTTCCCTCCTGGAGGACTAGAATTCTATGGCAGGCCTACCACTCCCATGGTACAACGCCCTTTTGATGCTCCTCCTAGAGAGAAACCTCCATTTTCCATTCATACCCCGGTCATAAATCCACCGCTAGAAGGGGGGAAACCTTCGTTTGCTAGAAACCCTTCACAATCCTGGAAAGTATCTTCAGGAGGCACTTTTATTCAACCCCATGTTGGGGGGTACTTAGCTCATAATCCACTAGGAGGAGTATAAAATCCTGTTCCTTCTGGAACATCTTACGGACCACCTTATCCGGGCGGCATCCCAAACACCACCTGGAGTTCTCCGGGACCACGGCCTTATCCTCCTCATGGGTATAATGTGTATATGCCTCTGGAATCTAGTCCTTACCATCCTCAAAGGAAAAAATTGTATCCTCCTCATGGGCAAGCAAATCACCCGGCCTATAATGCTCAAAACCCACCAAGTTATGCAAATGTTTCTTATCCATCATCCAATCCTACTTATCCTGGCTAGCAACAACTGTATGTAGGAGGACCTACTAGTTACAACTATCCACCTAACCCATTTTATGGTCCTACTAGTGTTCCTATGCCACACTAGTATCATCCGCAAATTAATCTATAGCTACCTTTCCTTGCGACTCTGTATCTCCTAGACTTGTCTCGGTTAACTAATGATCCTATTTTTCATTCACTGGTTTGGCCAGTTATTCCAGCTAAACTTCCTTCTGATATTCCAAAATTTTATGGAAAATATGGTGAAGATCCAAACAACCATGTCATGACTTTCCATTTGTGGTGTTCATCAAACTCCCTCATGGATGATTCTGTACATTTGCATCTTTTCCAACGTACACTTACAGGCTCGGCAGCAAAGTAGTTTATTGAACTACCACGTGCTTCTTTTCATGATTTCAATTCCCTTGCCATGTCTTTCCTCATGCACTTTCAACTACCTATTCGCTACGAGACAGGTACTGAACTCTTAACCTCCCTTCGTCAAACTAACTCTGTGCATATCTCTGACCATATTCATGAGTGGAGATGACAATGAAGGATGATCAACGTAATCATTCCTAACATATTATTGGTGGAATGGTTTACTAAATCACTTTTACCCCTGATCACTCGCATGGTCTCTATGGGTGATGCAGTCATAGAGGAACAAGCCATTGCTCAGGCTCAGTTCTTAGATTTGGTTTATTCACAATCTAGTACTTTGTATGATTTGCTTCTGAATGATGCTTGAGATAATAGTGATCCATATAAGTCGTCATCATCATCTGATGTGGATGGCATTATCGGTTCCATCAACACTCAATCCACTTCCCAATCGCTCACACTCTCCTCTACCTCCCCACAAACTCAGATCTCTGAGGTGAATGCAGTTCAATCTACCCCTTCACAACAATCCAAAGGTAAGAATAAGACAAAGAATAAATCAAAAAATAACATTGAACAACCAAAAAATCAAGTTCAAACACCTGCTACCGAAAAGCAAACACAATGGAAACTAAAATTCCCATGTATCATTTGTGGTGATGATCACTACACTCAAGATTATCCACTTCACAATGAAGTGGCCAAAATTTTCCAAGGAAAGTCACAACCCATTGTGCTTACTCATCCTTTTCCATAAAATCAATCCATGGTTGTTCAAACCCCCTCTCCTGGGGGTAGTCCTAGCCATCCTAATGATGAAGCCTCGTCGAGTGCACATATTTATATGTTTAATGGGATTAATTTGACCACTCACTCTAAGACATACGACACACCAGGTAACCCTGACAAAGGAAAAGACATTAAAGGTACCAGTACTTTACCAAATCCATCATCGTCCTCCGTTAGTCTTCCATTAGTTAATCCTCCGTCTGGACCACTTCAGATTGAGAAACCTATGTTTGAATCTATATTATGCCCTCCTAAGAGCACTATACATAAATATACCTTTAATCCTAGTTCACGTGCCGCCCAAAACTACAATACTGTTGATGATTTGGCTTAAGCATCGTGTGCTATGTTTGCATTAGAAGTTCTACAGCACTGCCCCAGTCAACGTAGAACACTCTTGGCTACTATTGGAATTGTTGATCCTGAGTCATCCAACGATATCATGTTTAACCTAGAAAATTATGTGTCTCGACTCTCCCACCAACTTGCTTTCCAAGTTGATGTTGTTGTTCACAATCAACAAATACACCGAACTATTCTGGATGAGGGAGCCTCGACTTGTGTCATGTCTTTTGAATGTTGGAAAGGTTTAAAATCACCCGCACTCAACAAATTCCCAACGATGTTACGCACCTTTGATGGGCAAGGTTTTCATCCCCATGGGCTTTTACAGTCCATGTCCATCCAATTGGGTGGAAAAACTGTTACTGTTGATGTCGAGGTGGTCAATGCTCCCCTCGATTACAACTTGTTACTTGGAATAAGTTGGTTTTATGCCATGACTGTCGTTGCCTCGTCAGTCTTTCGATGTGTTCAATTTCCTCATCAGGGAAAAATTGTCACTATTGATTAGTTGGATTTCTGCACAACTGATGCTCGTGCTCCCGCTACCAACAATATTCCTTTCTTGGGAGACCACAAGATCACCTATGAAAGCATTGGTGTTGGCTTACTGAAAGACTCTAGCCTCATGGGTACCTTCCCTACACCACTTCCACCGACTACACATCATATTGCCACTGTCGATATGATTTCGACTGTGGCTTATCAATATTTGGAATCATCTGACCCTTGGATTATACCTAGTCTGTTCTAATTCGATGCACTAGGTGACACTGTGCAACTTAGTCCAGCCGAAACATCATACGTTTCTATCCAATCTGCTTCTCCCTCATCGGATGACCAACATCTATTGGCACCTGATGTTTCCTCGATGCAATCATGGTTAAGTTCCTTATCGTCTGTGATCGACTACATTTCCCCCATTTTTCCTTCTGATGAATCTATTCCAGAAATGCTTCACATTGACAAGTTACCTCGGGACAATAACCATCATCAATCCTTTTTTCTTCCCCCTCGTGAAGAAATTCGGGCAGGTATACTGTATATCTCCCCTTCTGATGTCAATTTTTTATCGTCTCCCATACCTTTGAGTTCCGATGATTTTGATCGGGTAGTTGCCATGGTGATTTCTTCGATAGGGCTATTGGAGCCTAATCTCCTTACCCCTATTGTGACCCTTGACATGTGTCCCTTCCAGAGTGATTATCTTCCATCTAGTGAAGATCTCTTGGAAGCCATGCCTCAGTTTTGTCCCTTGACATGGTGTTTTTCCAGAGAATTATCTTCTTGGAAGCCATGATCAAGAAGAATCCATAAGCATAGTTTCTCTTCTCTGTGGAAAGCTCATTAAAAAATGAAACAAAGGCCTTGAGCATAATTTTCCTCTCTGTAGCAAGCTCGTTAAAAAATGAAACAATAATCTGGGGATCAAACCCGAAACCTTGAGCATAGTTCTTTTCCTATGTCAAGCTCATTAAAAAATGAAATAGTCACCTCTCTTGAACCTTCTTTTCATCCACCCTTCTCCTTTTTCTCATCTACTAGAGAAATTGGTGACAACCTCAAAGTCGGTGAATGAATTAAAGCTTGGAGGTCATGTCTCCAGCCTTTGATGATCATTCTAGATTTAAGCCACTAGCTTTCAAGTTGGGGGCATACTAAGCTTAGTCTTTGTTCTTTCTTGTGCTCGTAAATACATGAGAATGCATCCAGGTAAACTTTTATCTCTTTTTCAGACCTATATGGATACATGAAAAAGGAACCCCCTGGAGTCGTCTTTAAGCTCTTTTCAGACTCTCTAAACATGAAAAGATTGCTGAGTGATATTGCTTCCTTTCCCACTCATTAAAAGGTTTGAAATGGCGTCTTTCGAGTGATAATTTATCTCTTTTTCGGCCTCGTGAGACTAACATTACGAAAAAGGACAACATTGGAGTCGTCTTTAAGTTTATTTTAGACTCTCTAAACATGAAAAGATTACCAAGCGAGTTTGTTCTCTTCACACTCATTAAAGTATTTGAAGAAAACGTCTGTTCAGCGATAGTTTATTTCTTTTTCAATATCATCAGACTACTTTACGAAAAAGGAACTGAGAGAGTTCTCTTTTGAGTGTTTTTCCAAACTCTATAATCATGAAAAACCTTTGAGCTTTCTATCTTTGGACTCGTTAAACAAACATCAACAGGCCCATATGGGATCAAACCCTTACTTCTTTCAGTTCATTAAACAATGGAAGAGGAACTTACCGAAGGTGAGTTATAATGAGCATGTGTTACCCTCCTCGAGCTTGTTAAATTAAAAAGAGGTACTCGTCTATCTGGATTGGGGAAAAAAATGAAGGAAGCAAGACAAGAAGTTTTTGAGAACATTACCAACAACTCTTAGAGTCTCCCTTGAACATGGCACTTCGTCTTTGCGCACATCTTAATCTGCTGAACCTCTGCACTGAACCAATCCTCTGAGTTTTTCTTACTCCTTTGGGTCACCCAACAAAAGTCACAGTATCCACTGCATCATCATGTTTTGGTCCATGTCATGTTTATGTTTTTGTGCCTTAGTGTTCAAGGGAAGTATCTGCCACGAGAGTCAGCCATCACAAATATCTTGTCTCAATACACATGTCAGTCCATGCTCATTTGATCTACCAATTACTTCTTTGTGTCTATTTCGTTTCGTTGATGGGGGATACATTAAGGCCCTCCCTCGACGAGTCTATTCCTATCGACTTCAACACATTATCCAAGAACTAGACTTAGAAACTAGTTAGTACTTTGGGACCTACATGCCTCAATGGTAGGCCTCCTCACTTTTGACAGTGGGTTTACATCATTGACCTCTGATCAGATAATTCTACGGATGTTCGACTTCATCTCATCCATTCACATTCGTTGGAATGTACTAGGGTACCTTGGGAATCATTGACATCAATGGTGATTTCCCTCATGCTTGTTAATGGTTTACATCATTGACTGGTAATCAAGTGGTTTCTGCCATGTTTGACATCAGGACATCTATTCACATGGTTATATTCGTACTACATCGGGATTGGTAAGAAAACCCTGGGTTGAGTGATCACTCTGATATGTACTTTTTTGAGGTTGTGATGGAGTTTCTCTTGAACAATGACACATATACTGTTACATAGATCCACTTTGTATTGGTCGTGGCTATGTCTTGTCATCTCGTAGATCCACTTTGTATTCTTCATGGCTACGATCAATTAAGGTCATATGAGTATAGATCCACACTATATCTGTTGTGGCAATACCTTTCATCAATATAATTATGGATCCACGATGTATTTTATGGCGGCCATATCTTGCAAGTCTTTATCACCCAAGCATAGGTATGCCTGCCTTGGGTTTGGAACATGTCATAATATTTGTTGGATGTTTCTGTGCAGCTTCTACTAGGTTCTCTACATCTACACCCTTTCTTTAAAGATTTGTGAAGTATTTCGGCCATCTACACCCTTTCTTTAAAGATTTGTGAAGTATTTTGGCCATCATTCTCTCTTCTAACCTCACACTTTAAGGGGCATTCTGTTACACATGAAATTTTCACACCTAGGCACCTCACCCTAAGTGTCGTAAAGTGTCGCATAAGTGTCGCATACACCTTGACACCATGGAATAACCTATGTCACAATCCCTAGTCAATGTGTAGGAGGGATATATTACATGGAGGAAAAAATACTAAGTACACATGAATTATTATTAATATTCATGGAAAAGAAATTGATTAAGTGAGAGAATCAAGTGCACATGAATTATTATTAATATTCATGAAAAAGAAAGTAATTAAGTGTGAGATTCCACCTCACATTTGGTTTCCTATTTTTTAGGGAAGGTTGAGGATATCATGGATGGTTGAAATACTTCCTCCTTGAAAATCCTTGAGAGATATTTCCTCCCCAAAATCCTTAAGAGATATTTTCTCCCTAAATATCTTAGAGATCCCTTTCTTAGTGGATCTGATGAGAGATCCTCTCCATGGTGATTAAGTCTCCCAATCCTATATAATGAGGGCTTTCCATGGAGAAAGGGGAATGGAGATTGAGAATTATACCAAACTTATGATCTCATGAGTGGTATGTCATTTGGAGCATCAACATTCTATGTGTGGACTGTTTAAGCAAGGGCTTGGACAAGGGGAACTTGATGAAGCTGTTGCACTCACATCTGTGGTTGTAAGTTTTATTCATTGTTGTTCTCATTAATATAATATGCTTGGCCTATTTCTTTCAAGTCTATGTTTGATATGACATGAAATTTTCTCTAATAGATAGATCTTTTTCGAGATAATCTCAGTAGAGTAGGAAGCTGGTTGTATCTTTGTTTGTCTACAGGGTTTATCGAGAAGTTTAAGATTGGAGCTCAACTCGGACTATGTAGTGGAAAACACCGGTAAAAAGGTACTTCTTTTATCCTTCTTCCTCACACATTAGTTTATCTAGATCTAAAAGGAAGTCAGTGTCCATGTTAATCACCTTATGTCTTAACAGTTAAGATTCTAGCTCTCAAGAGGAGATCTACCTGACTGTAGGGATATTTTCCTACTACAGTCAGAAAATGAAAGATGATGACTGAAACTCTTTGTATATTTTTTGAAGCAAGGGTATGGATTCAGAGAACCTATTAGAAGTTGTAGACAACCATCAAACAAATGTTAACATGTATTCTAATCCCAAGGTAGGCATACCTCTGCTTGGGAAATAAATGACTCAAGGTATGGCCGCCAATAAATACACTGCAGATCCATGATGATATTGACTAAGGGTATGGCCACTAGTGATACAATGTGGATCCATACTTCCATGACATGGACTGATCATAGCCACGCAAAATGCACCATGGAGCTACACGATGATAAGACATATCCACAGACCAATACAATGTGGATCTATGTGACAACATAAGTATTAGAATGCTCAAATGATTTCCTTCGCAGCCTAGAAAAGAAGATGTCATAATGAATTCTCAACCTAGGGTCTTCATCCCAATCCCATTATAGTACAAATCTAACCATGTGAATATATGTCTTGATGTCAAACATGGTAGAAACCACTTGATTACCAGTCATTGAGGTGAAATGTTAACAATTACGAGGGAAATCACCAATTATGTCAATGACTCCAAAGGTACCCTAGTACAATCCAACGAATATTAATGAGTGAGATGAGGTTGAACATTCGTGTAATCATCCAATTAGAGGTCAATGATGTAGCTCATTGTTGGAAGTGAGGAGGCCTGCCATTGAGGCATGTAGGTCCCAAGGTACTAACTAGTTTCTAAGTATGATTCCCGGATGATGTGTTCAAGTCGACATGAAAATAATCATTGAAGGAGGGCCATGATGTATCCCCCATCATCGACACGAAGATGATACAAAAATTGATGAGATATAAAAAACAAATTATAGACTAAAACGGGTATGGAAACTAGTAATTTTGTAGATGGTTGAGTCTCGAGGCGGATACTTTCCTTGAACACTGAGACATGACATGAGACTTGGAAGCATAAACACAGAGTGGACCAAAACATAATGCAACAGGTGTTGTGACATTATTTGGATGACTCAAAGGAGTGAAAAGAGTCATAGGGTTGATTCGGTGTAGGGGTTTAGTGGATTATTACAGTGTTCAAGTGAAGGTTAAATAAAAATGTCATGTTCAAGGGCGACTGCAAGAGTTGTTTACAAAATTTCTCAAGAAACATGACCCACTTCCTTCAATTTTTCCCCCATCAAGATAGATGAGTACCTCTTTTTAATTTAATTAGCTCGAGGAGGATAACACATGCTCGATATAAATCACATTTGATAAGATCCTCTTCCTTTGTTTAATGAACTATAATAAGTAAGACTTTGTTCCCAAATGGGCCCTTCAATGCATAGTTTAGTGAGACCAGAGAAGGAAAAATCAATGGTTTTTCATCTTTAGAGAGTATGAAAAGAAATTAAAGGAAACTCTAGGGTTGTCCTTGTTCATAATGTTAGTCCCCAAGGTCCAAAAAAGAGATAAACAATTACTTGGAATACGCCCTTTCAAAACCTTTTAACGAGCATGAAAGGAAGCAAGATCACTCAACAATCTTTTCTTATTTAGAGAATCTAAAAAGAGCTTAAAGATGACTCTAGGGATTTCCTTTTTCATATAACCTTTACGTGTCCAAAAAAGTGATAAAAGTATACTCAGTTATATTCTCATGTTTTTGTGAGCACAATAAAGAGAAAATATTATGTTCATTAGTGTTACAAGGTTACCTAAAGACGTTGCTTGAAATCCTATAAAAACAAACTGTTATGGACTTAAGGCATTAGTAACTCTTCGAAACAATGATTAAAAACCCAAAAAATGACTTTATAATAAGGAGAAAATATAAAAAAATGAACCTATCAAATGTTGAAATAGGTCAAAATTTCATTTTACCATTCTCCTCTAGATTTTAGATTTTCCACCTCTTTGAAGCATTTTTCAAGCGATGAATCTGGGAGTTGTGAGTGATCATTTCTAGATTCGTCTGGACCAGGTTAGTCATCTCTTCCTCCTCATATTTTTTCATGGTTTTTTACTGCATTTTAGCCTTTGTTTTAAGTGTTCTAGGCTCCTTAGGAGGCCCTAGAGCGTCGAACCAAATCATTTCTCCCTCAAGGCACTAAGGGGAGCGTCGAACGAGATTACAGCTCGTTGGTGCATATATATAGGGAACACTAGTACTCTGTAGGATGTTTTGAGGGAGTGCTAGATACAAAACTCAAAATTATTTTGACTTTTGGGCTAAATTGAGGCAGTTGTTTTCCATAAGAGTTTGACTAATGATGTTTAAATGTTGTATTTGCAGATTTCATATATATATAGCCATGATACAGTGGAAGGAGCATGAGCATGAGTTCTATTGAAATAATGTAACTGCAAAGAGTATTCTTATTATTATTGATATTTTATTCATAGGATTAATCCCCATTGTGGATTAATCATGTCGGTAATTGTATTAGGACCAAATCCCCTTTTGCGGATTGGTCAACAGAAAATTATAATAGGCAGAATAAGAAGTCGGCCCTAACAGTTAATAAGACAACCCAGAAATATAATAAAGGCGGGTTTACCCACCTAGATTAAGAAGTCGGCCCTGCGAGTGAAGAGACACTTCACACATGCCAAAACTTGTATAAATAAATGAGGCTAGTGCCTCATTTGAACACAACTCACTTGTTGAATTTGAGAGACAAGTTCTGATCTGTTACCGGCAAAGAAGAGAGGGAGAAGAGTGGCGCATATTTTGGAGAGGACTATCTGTATTGGTTTGAGTTATCTCTTGACATTGTATTTGCAATTTATGATAAGGAAGTCGTAACTTCCCCTGCTTGGGCAAGAGAGTTGTAGAACTAGAGAAGGAAGTCGTAACTTTCCCTGCTTGGGCAAGAGAGCTTATTCAAGATGGAGAGAAGTATGGTGTTCTAGAAGGAACCATGAGATAGGTGAAAAGACCAAAGCCATTCTCCAGTTACATGGCTTTGATGTGTAATCTACTAGATGAAGAGTCTACATGCTTTAAAGAAGCCATTCAAAAGAAGGAATGGGCAGATGCCATGACAGAGGAATACTAATCCATAATAAAGAATGAAGTATGGGAAATAGTTCCCAAATCAAAGAATAAAGATGGGGTATCCTACAGATGGCTCTCCAAAATAAAACATGTTGCTGATGGAAGTATTGAGAAATATAAAGCAATATTTGTCGCTCATGGCTTTTCCCAGAAGGAAGGCATTGACTATGAAGAGGCATTCGCTCGTGTAGCCAGATACACTTCGATTAGGACCATCATAGCTCTTGCAGCTAATATGAAGTGGAAGCTACACCAGATGGACATGAAGATAGCTTTCCTAAACGGTGTCATCGAAGAGGAAGTGTATATATAGAGCAACCTCAAGGATTTGAGGTAGAAGACAGGAATTCTCATGTCTGCATATTGAATAAAGCCTCATACAGATTGAAGCAAGCTCCTACAGCTTGGTATGGCTGTATAGACAGATTCTTGACGAGATTAGGATTTACCAAGTGTAAAGCAGACTCAAATCTCTAGTTCTAAATTATGGATAATGAACCAGTAATATTACTACTGTATGTAGATGACTTATTCTTAACTGGAGAAGCAAATCTCATCACTGAATGTAAAAAGAGACCTGCTACAGAATTTGAAATGAAAGACCTTGGCCTCATGCATTACTTCTTAGGTATTGAGGTATGGCAGAGTCCAGAAAGGATCTTCCTTAACCAAGGGAAGTACACAGTCGAAATCTTAAAGAGATTCGACATGCTAGAATGTAATTCCATGAATACACCCATGGAAATGAAGTTGAAGTTGTTGGTCGATACTTCGTTAGCCTTGACAGATGTCACATTGTACAGACAAATTATTGGATCATTGATGTACCTGACGAACACCATACCAGACATTTGTTTTGCAGTGAACACCCTGATTCAGTTATGGTAGAGCCCAGACGTGTTCACCTAGTGGCTGCAAAACATGTGATGAGTTACCTTAAAGGTACAATGGATTATGGTATCAGCTATGATGGAGATCATGACTTCACATTGAGTGGATACACTGATTCAGATTGGGCAGGAAGTGTTGCTGACAGAAAAAGCACTTCCGGATGTTGTTTCAGTTTGGGATCAGCCATGATCTCGTGGCAGAGTAGGAAGCAATCCAGTATTTCTCTTAGCACAATGGAAGAAGAGTACATTTCCGCATGTTCTGCTAGCTACAAAGATATATGGCTTAGAAAGTTTCTAACTAGCCTATTTGACTTGAGATGAGAGCAACCGTGATTCTATGTGACAACCAGAGCTACATAAAGATGACAGAGAATCATGTATTCCACGACAGTTCGAAGCACATAGAGATCTGCTATCATTTCATCCATGACATGGTACAGAGAGGAGCCTTGAAGCTCCAGTACATTAGCATAGATGAATAGGTTGCTGATGTGATGGCCAAATCTCTATCTCATGTAAAGTTTGAACACTTTCGATATAATCTTGGTATAGTATGAAAGGACCCTCCTTGAAAGGGGGAGTATATATATATATATATATATATATATATATATATATATATATATATATATATTCCTTGCTTCTGACCTAGTTGTTAGACATAAAGCAAGATGATTCATTGCTTCTGACCTCGTTGTTAGATGTAAAGCATGATGTTGTGTGTTCCTTGCTTCTGACCTTGTTGTTGGACGTAAAGGAAGATGAGTCATTGCTTATGACCTCACTGTTAGATGTAAAGCATGACGTTGTATGTTCCTTACTTCTGACCTCATTGTTAGACGTAAAGCAAGACGAGTCATTGATTCTTACCTCGCTATTAGACGTAAAGCATGGCATTGTGTGTTCCTTGCTTCTAACCTCGTTGTTAGACGTAAAGTGAGATGATGTGTGATTCCTTGCTTCTGACCTAGATTTAGACGTAAAGAAATATGATTCCTCGCTTCCGACCTCATTGTTATACGTAAAGCGAGATGTTGATGTGTTCCTTGCTTCTGACCCAGTTGTTAGACATAAAGCAAGATGATATATATATATACCTTGCTTCTGACCTAGTTGTTAGACGTAAAGAAAGACGTGACTGACACTGAGCTACTAGCTTATCAGTTGTGATATTGAGCTAGTGTAGTACTGTGATGTGCCAGCCTAGTGCTGTGATGAGGTATCATTTTATTGATACATATTGATGCAGATGATGATAGCATTCTTTTGAGAATGATGATGCTACTGATGAAGAAAACTTCCAATGACTAGTAAATATTTCAGCCAATGTTCCAAGATGATATTGATGATACTGTCCTCCTGATGCCACTAATAATGCAAACCTCTCTTGCCTGATGTTGTTGAAGAATACCCTTCTTGTTAAGGAGGAGTGTTGAAATAATGTAACTGCAAAGAGTATTCTTATTATTATTGATATTTTATTCATAGGATTAATCCCCATTGTGGATTAATCATATCGTTAATTGTATTAGGACCAAATCCCCTTTTGTGGATTGGTCAACAGACAATTATAATAGGCAGAATAAGAAGTTGGCCCCAACAGTTAATAAGAAGACCCAAAAATATAATAAAGGTGGGTTTACCCACCTAGATTAAGAAGTTGGCCCTGCCAGTGAAGAGACACTTCACACATGCCAGAACTTGTATAAATAAAGGAGGCTAGCGCCTCATTTGAACACAAATCACTTGCTCAGTTTGAGAGACAAGTTCTGATCTGTTACCAGCAAAGGAGAGAGGGAGAAGAGTGGTGCATATTTTGGAGAGGACTATCTGTATTGGTTTGAGTTATCTCTTGACATTGTATTGGCAATTTATGATAAGGAAGTTTTTGCTGGGTTTTCTTCCCCTAGAGGATTTCCCAGGATAAATGTTGCGTCTCTTGTGAATGTGTATTTCTCAGTGATCTTGTTCTTATGTTGCTCTTATCTATTGAAATGCAAAGAACTATAATAATGGCATAAACATTAACAATTTCGATGATATTTCTTCTCTCCAAGACCATCAAGTGAGGACGACTTTGCAAAATTTTGGTTTTCTCAAATAATTCAAGCTTCAAAAAATGAGAAAATAAGTACTACTGCTTGAGTATTTGATTGGTCTATTGAATGATGTTGAGAAAGAGTTCCGCATTGGACCGCACATGCTTGAAATCAAACTAGATGATGTATATTTTCGGATGGTGCTCTCGAGTAGAGGGGAACCCATTCTCTTTTCTAGACACCAGGAAACTCCTCAACCAACCAAGGCATATGTTCTCAAGCATTACATACTAGGTTCACGGTTGGTGGGTGAACAGATTGTGATAAAGGATGTGAGAGATTTAGCACTTCGATCCATTCTATTTTCCATCACCAAGTTGGCGGGGAGTACCAATGCTCACTTGTCTTTGAAATAATAGATCTCTTATGCTTTACAATGTTTAGAACCTAGATTGTTCAATTGGATTGCAGGTTTCCTTAGAAATGTCAAAGAACAAATATTCAAATGTAGGACTGGTAGAAAGAAACAATTTGGATATGGTTCCTTTCTAGTTTTGTTTTTCTTAGAGTGGGTCTCTCATATGCAGCCACAGGTTGCATTGATATCACATCCCATGACGGAGTCTCGTATGGAGAGGTGGACGAGCCTATCCCCTAGGTTGGGAAATACGCCCCCAACATGTAGATTCAATGTTGACTTCCTCGTGTGGTGGAGGAGACAATTGGTGGTTATTGAGGACTTCCCCTACGCTGGGGCATATTTCATAGGTAGCGCTGACTTGATACTTCCCAAGGGCATCCAATGGGATGCATCAGGTATGAAACATAACCTTGGGAAATAATTTTTGTTTGTTTTTTATTTTATATGTTTTTGGTTTGTATGACAAGGAATCTAAAATATTTTGTTTTCATCATACAGACAAAGGTGCATGACAACTAATGGAGATGTCGGCATTGGGGAATCATGGAGATGCATAGGAAGCAGCTGAGCATAATGTTGCAGCAGGAGGGCTCCAAGAGGTATAGAGGAACCTCTGAGTTTTGACGATGGGTGTTCCACCCCTCAGGAGGCGAGACGTGCCTCTACATTTGCAGCGACATATAGTTGGGGTTCACGAAAGCCTCAACCATTTTCTTCGTCGAGTGACACGAGAAGTAGTATGCTATGCAGAGCACAATGTGATACAGGAGGATCATTAGGGTCCTTAGTTTATTTTTGTAGTCTTTATGACAATATTATAGGCATGAAGGCACAAGTTTTTTCCTCGTTATGTACATTTTGATTATGTATTTTTCAAAAACATTTTCTATCACACACACACACACACACACACACACACATATATGTACGAGTTTTGTAGTGCCTATTGATGTTGCATTTTTTTTTATATCTTATGTGATGTTTTTGTGTACAAATGATATATGTTTTCAAAAAAGTTTATCTATGGGAAAGATACCAATCCACCATGTAATTATCTAACAAATATGAAGTTGTATTCAGTTCTCTCTATATGTGTCTATATTAGAGAAATTCAAACGATCTCTATAGATGGTGAAACCTTAGGTGGAGACGTAGTAAAAATGAGTTGCGAATGATGTACTCATGATTAAGTTGACAAACCATGAGTTGAGAGTTTAGGTTGATAATCAATTGATTTATACCTAGAGAGGAGGCTTCGATTAAGAGTTCGATGACAACATGATATGTTTGCACTTTATTGGTCACAGATCCAAGGAAAATTCCTCGTGAACTCACCAACTCTCCTGAGTGGTAGATGACCCAAGATGTAGAAGAAATGTTCTAGGTGTGTCGACTAGAGCCATATGGAAACCCAAAGTAGATGGGAAATGGAGATGTCGTCTACGCATGTAATCACAAATCAAAGTATAAACATCCGAGACAGAACTCATGCACACAAAAGAAAAGAAACACCAAGTCAAGAGTATATAGTACAATAATTTACAAAGCACACATGCGAGATATTCTATGCACAGTAATTCTTGAGGTAAAACCCATTTTGGGGGTCACTAAGAGATATTCCATCGTAGTCGACTAACTCATAGGAGCCTCTTTGTAGCACATGTTTTATTATTATATAAGGCCTTTGCCACATGGGTTCTAACTTTTCTTTCCCCAGCTCATCACGATCTTGATCATAAAATAGGACCAAATCTCCTTCTGTAAAATCATGAGGTTGAACAGATTTTTCATATTGATTTTTCATTCATTTTTGATACGTCTCATTGATGAGAGCAACATCACGACAAGTTTCTTCCAACTTTGTTAAATATATAAATCATTCCTCTTCAGCAGAAGTGTGAGGTAGGAGTTCTACGGTAAGTTTCAATGAAGGGATCTCACATTCAATTGGTAACACTGCTTCTATAACATATACCAACTGGAATGGTGTGAATCTAGTTGTAGTTTTCACTGAAGTTCGATAAGCCCAAAGTGTGGAAAAGAATTGCAAGTGACAAGAGGTTTTGTTGTTCCCACCATGCATTGGAGCATGGTCTTTAGGACTTTGTTGATGGATTTAACTTGTCCATTCCTCTGAGGATAGTAGGGGGATGATTTTTCATGGAGAAAATCGAGCTTGACATGCAATTCACTCATTATCGGGTTATAGAAGTGTGAGCCATGATCAGTTACAATAGCTTGCAGTACAATGAATCGAGTTATGTTGTGGTTAAAAACAAAGAGTGATGTAGTATGACCATCACTAAGGAATGTAGGCACTGCCTAAGCCCATTTAGTGAAGTACTCAACGACAATGAGTATATAATCATGCCCCTCAGTTGTTGTAGGATTACATTGCATAAAATCAATGCCCCATTTTGCAAAGGGGTCGTCGATGATAATGAGATGCAACAGAGCGAGGTGGGTATGTTCTTTCTTCTGAAATATTTGATAGGGTGGGCACTTTTTAACAGCCTCGATACAATCTTTGAATATAGAAGACAAACAATAACCGACATATAATATTTTATGGGCTTTAGCCATCCCAGAAAGATGACCACTACAAGCTCCAAGGTGACAACCATTTAAGACTCGTTCAACCTCATCGTGGGTTAAACAACGTCATATGACAGTATCAATTCCATGATGGTACAATGTATCACCAATGATGAGGTAGCGTTTGGAGTGGTGGTGAATACAACATCACTTGTCACGTGAGATGTTCGGCTAAAAAAATTGGGTTTGGGGATAAAGAAAAATATCTTTGTACCATGGATCAAACGTACTAATGGGGAACAAGGATTCATCAAGAAGAGAATAATTTGGCTCAGTATCTTCATTAGTATAGGGAAGATCACAAATCAATTCCGTGAAGACCAACATTTTTTTAGCTTTTGATTTAGCAAATTCGAGATCGAATTCCTGGAGAATAATGGTCCATTTCAAATATTTTCCCCCAAGTACTTGACAAGTCAAGATATGGTACATGGGGTTCATGTCTGTGATGGTCATGGTAGTCTGTAACAAAATGTAATGGTGAAATCAATGGTAGGGGGACAACCTTCTTTCACATGAAACTCCTCACAATCCTGGGGACCACCCCAAGGAGGTACGTTTCATCAACCATATCAGGGAGGGCCATCATACCCCAACCCACAAGGAGGAATACCAAATACAAATCCTTTTGGATTACATTATGGACAACCTTTCCTAGGGGTCATGAATCCCACTTGGGGTCCTCAAGGTCAACAATCTTATCCTCCCCAAGGGAAAAATACTTACCCTCCTCAAGGATAACCTAGGTACCCTCCTCAAGGTCAGCCTGGTTATCCATCGCAAGCTAATAAAGTGAACTATCCTCCCACAGGTTACACTGGTTATTCTTCCCAAGGAAAAATAGGTTTCCCTTCTCCTTTCATGAACGTTCCTCAACTAATGAATCCTACCTATACTGGTCAACAACAGTAGTACATGGGAGGGCCTACTGGATACAACTATCCACCTCAACCAATTTACGTCCCTACTAGTGTCCCCATACCACAGCAGTATCATCCTCAGGTCAATCGACAAATATCATTCTTAGCCACTCTAGATATACCAGATCTATCAATATTAACAAATAACATCATATTACATTCTCCTTTCTGGACGGTTATTCCAGCTAAATTACCTTCTGACATCCTGAAATTTGATGGTAAACCTAGCGAAGACCCTAACAAGAATGTTATGACTTTTCATCTATAGTGTTCATCAAAGTCACTTATGGATGATTCTATCCGGTTATGTCTTTTATAGCGCACACTTACAGGTTCAACATCCAAATGGTACATTGAGCTCCAATGTGGTACTTTTAAATATTTTAATTCCCTTTCCATGGATTTTCTCATGCGCTTTCAATTACCCATCCATTACGAGACCGGTTAGTCAAACCAACTCCATACATATCTCTGATCATATTCATGAGTAGAGATGACGACGTCTGTTGATCAAAGAAACCATTCCTGACCAATTATTGGCTGAATGGTTCAATAAATATCTTTTACCTCCAATTTCCCATGATGTATCCATGGGTGGTGTCATCACGGAAGAGGAAGCCATTGCTCATGCCCAGTATCTGGACTTGATTTATTCCCAATTCAGTACTTTGTATGAATTGATTCCAAATTCTCCCTATACGCCAAATGATCCATCAAAACCATCCTCCACATCTCACACAGATGGAGTTATCGATTCCATCAAAACCCAATCCAACCCACATTCGACCAACATGGCTAACCGCTCAGTTGTTTCCCCCACTATCGGTTCAAATTTACTCTCATCCACCTCTGCCCTAACTCAAATATCTGAGGTGAATGCAGTTCAATCTAGTTCTTGACAATAGTCAAGCGGGAAGAAGAAAACGAAAAAATACCAAAGAAAAACAATAACCAAAATGAAAATCCAAAAATACCAACTCAACCACCTGCTATTGAGAAACAACCATAGAAAAAATCTAAATTTCCATGTCTCATTTGTGGTGGTGATCACTACACAAGATATTGTCCTCATCATGATGAAGTTGAAAAAGTTTTTAAAGGAAATTCCCAACCCGTTGTGTTGACACAACCTTTTCCACAACAACAGTCACTGATTTTGAAAGCCCCTGCCCCTCCAACAGGAGGCAATCCAAATCATCATCATAGTGAGGAAGCTTCATCAAGTGTGCACATTTACATGTTTAATGGGATAGATTTAACCACTCGTACTATAGCATATGACACTCTGATTAAACCTGATAAAGAAAAGATACCTAATGGTACTACATAGGATCCACCATCCACCACCGTTACTCCTCCATCTGGTCCAATTCATATTTATAAACCTGCCTTTGACTCTATCTTATGTCCACCCAAGAGTACAATTCTAAAGTCAACTTTTAATCCTAGTTCATGTGCTTCTCAAAACTACAACATCATTGAAGATTTGGCTCAAGCACCATGTGCTATGTCCTCTCTTGAAGTTATACAACATTTCCCTAATCAACATAGGACTCTCTTGGCAGCCATCAAACCAATAGATACCAAGTCATATAATAATATCACATTTAACCTCGATAATTTTAAATCATGACTCTCTCACCAGCTTTCTTTCCAAATCGATGTTGTTGTCAACAATCAACATATTCATCACACGATATTGTATGAGGGCGCTTCCACATGTGTCATGTCATTGGCTTGTTGGAAATGATTTAAATCGCTTGGTCTTAATCAATCCCCTACTATGTTATGAGCATTTGATGGAAGAGGATTCCATCCTAATGGACTTTTACAGTTCTTAGATGTTCAATTGGGAGGTAAGATTGTCTTAATATATGTTGAGGTCATCAATGGTCCCCTCAATTACAACTTTTCGTTCGGAAGATGTTGGTTTTATTCCATGAGTGTCGTCACTTCATCAATGTTTCTATGTGTCTAGTTTCCCCATCAAGGTAAAATTGTGACCATCGATCTGTTAGATTACTGCACCCTCGACGCTCGCACTCCCACATCCAACAACATTCCTTTTTTGGGAGATTCCAAAATTACTTACCAAAGTGTTGGAGTAGGTTTTTTAAAAGAATATTCACTTATGAGTACCTTCCTACACTGCTTCCTCCCACTTCGCAACATATCTCCATGATCAATATGATCTCAACTATGGCACATCAAACCTATGAATCATATGATCCATGGATTGTGCCTAGTCCTTTAGAATTTTATGCACTAGGTGACACCATGCCACTTAGTCCTATAGAGGTTGTATATGATACCATCCAGTCTACCTCTTCTTCACTGGACGACCAACATATGATATCATCTACAACATACTCATTACCCTCCTGGTTAACATCCCTATCCTCTACTCTCGATTATATCCTCCAGATTTTTCCATCAAATGAATCTATTATGGAAATGCTTAACATCAAGGAGACACCATGGGATGACAACCACCATAATTGGTCCTTTCTTCCGAGTTTGGATGACATTGAGAGAGATATATCCTCTATATTTCCTATCGATATCGTCAATTGTCCCCAATATTGAATACTCATTCAGGATACCATCTTCGAGGGGAATTTGGGAAACATCTCTTCTACGATTACTATTGACATATAGATCAAAGAAGGTATTATGGAAAACATTCATCTAGGTGCAAATTGTTCACCTAAATAAGTGAAAAGTTATATCGCTTTGTTCAAAGAATTATGTGATATGTTCACTTGGATTTACGAAGAGATGCCATGGATCGATCCATTGATCATTGTGCATGAGATAAACAATTACCCAGGTGTTAAACCCATAAGACAAAAACTTCACCTAGTTCATCCTAATAAAACGACGAGCATAAAGGCAGAAGTCGAAAAACTATTGAATTTTGGTTTTATTTATCCTATCCCTTTGACCGAATGGGTTTCCAACATCGTTTCGGTCGCTAAGAAACAAGGGAACATTCATGTTTGCGTCGATTATAGGGATCTTAATAAGGCTTGTCCTAAAGACAATTACCCTACACCCTTCATCGACCAAATTATCGATAATTGTGATGGAAGCTTCATTTTTTCGTTCACGGATGGATTTTTCGGATACAACTAGATTGATTTCCTACCGACTGATCAACATAAAATAACCTTCATCTTCCCTTGGGGTAAATTCTCTTATTAGAAACTAACTTTTCGTATTAGAAACATTGGAGCTACTTTTTAGCGGGCCATGTCATATGTATTCCACGATATCAAACATATTGTTGAACCCTACCTCGATGACTTACCCACTCACTCGTCTCATCGACAAGACCACATTGGTCACCTACGAGCCATTTTTCTTCGATGTTGGTTTTACCCCCATTTGAACCCCCATAAGTGTATTTACATTGTCAAATCAGGATGCCTCCTTGGTTTTGTAATCTCCAAAGATGAGATTAGGGTGGATCCCTTAAAAGTCAAATTCTAGATTTACCTCTTCCCAACAACCTCACTCAATTGCAAAGTTTGCAAGGTAAGGAAAACTCTCTTCATCGTTTCATTTGTAATTATGTTGAACTAACTAAAGGATTTATGAGATTGTTGCAGAAAGATACCCCTTTCATCTAGGATGAAACTGCTCAACACTCCTTCGACGCCCCTAAGCATGCCTTAACAAACACACCTCTTTTTCACCGACCAAATTATGCAAAAGAATATATCCTTTATTTGGTTTCCTCTACTTCCACTATTGCTATGTTGTTAGTACAAGAGGATAACTACGATGATGCACATATTATCTACTATCTGAGTAAGAGTCTATCCGGTCTCGAGTTCTGATATTCACGTGTCGAAAAGTTGGCTTTGGCTGTAGTGGTTTTGTATTTCGTGATGCACAGGTGTCCCAATAGGGTTCTATGGAATATAAGGAGCTATGGGTTGAAAAGGTATGGTAGGAGTAACTGTCAAGGTACTTTGCACACGACTAGGCAACACGACTCCGGTGTTACTTTGAACTTGTACTGAGGTGGTAGCAGTATTGACTACTTGTTCGATGGGATGGTCGATAGTCTGACCTGACGGTCCTTCCTCGGCACCAACATAGGTAAGAGGGTCAAAAGGTGGTCAGCTAAAATTGAATTTTTCATAAAGATAACATCCCAATGGAGTTCTCCATACAGAACAAAGAAGAGTTTGTTGCGGATTTACCATTTCATCAGAATGGGCAAGGGTCGTGTACTTGTCATTAAAATTTGGTTGTGTGGATTCCATATTTGACTCATTATATAGCCTTGACAACAAGTGATGATAATCTTCTTCTATAAGGTTACTGGAGGAGTCCAAATGGACAAGGAATGGCTCGAGAGGAACTTGCAAATCCAGGTTAATAGGAATGGCGCCTTCCTCAACCGTAACCAAAGCTCTCTCAGGATTTTCTAACAAAGGAGTAGAAACACTCCCAACATCTGCATGGTTCTCAACCTATTCATGATAAATGTCTTCGGGTGAGTTAGGAGGTAAGGGTTTGTAGCCTTCTCGAGGAAACCCTTGCATCCTACATGATCTGGGAGGACCTTTATCATCCACAGTCTCAATTTCGAAAGACAATCAAGTAAATAAACAACACTTGCTAAAACTCTAGAAAACCAACAAGCAAACAATACCTTCTCTCAATGAACGTACTAGTTGGTGATGAAATCCAACATCGCGTGATCAAAGTGATAAGGGGCTAGGATATGGGTGGGTGGATAAATTATGTTGGAGACCTACTTAATGGAATTATACCTTGGTGCAAGATTCCTCATGGTTTTACCCGTGGGTTACCCTCCAACAATCCTGAGTAAGTTTGACCAATGTCTATTCTAGGTACAACGAAGACTTCCCTTCACCGTCACCTTGTGTAAGGACCCTAAATATTATGGCTACTAAGGATACCAACTCGCAGTCAGGCTTTGGGAGGGAATATTCGACAGCCAAGTCTGAATGTATGGGAAATATATCAAGCCCAAAATATTTCAAGATAATTGAGGACAAGTGGATCGGTAAAACTCCAGAAGACCCAGAATGGATTCGGAATTCACGAAGCTCCAAGACCAAATGAAGACATCTGAACCTCAATAATAACCCCCAATATTTGATCTGAATACTACGAATGGTTAAGCCTCATAGGGATAGTATCCATTTATCTTCTGAACATGACCTCATGTGTAACCCCTTTGTGAGGGGGATCTTAGCCATGCATATACAAAAATTGGATTTACTCTCCCTATCGCAAGATTATGCTTTTGTCTTGAATTCTTTGGAGAGTTATTCTCACATCCTATTCCAAAGTGCTAGTCCTAGTCTATTGTTGGTGTAAAGATCTTAAAAATAAAAAGTTTCTATATTGATTTTAATTAGCCTTGATTTTAGTGGTTGTTATTTATGCAAAGGTGAATGAGAGTGAAACTAATGATGTTGCAAATCAAATCCCGAATAAGTAAAAGAATGATATGCAAACTTTTTTTTCAATGAAATTCTATTCATGGGAAGGAAAATGGTTTCTTTCTTTCACTAACAAACACAAGAATGCAAAAATTCCATGCAATTTGTTTTCAACAAGAATCCAATTAAGTGCTAATTTGTAAAGAAATACTTTCTGATATCCAAAAACCAATGCAAAAAGTATCCCTTTGTTTTATTGTAAATATGAATTGAATATTTTGTCTAATGCTTCTTGTTTCACTAATAATGAAAAATGACTTCACTATCAAAACTTTGGAAAATATGAAGCAAAAGCACACAAACAAATACACTCTCAAGAGTCAATAAGAGACTAAAAGAAAGACAAATGATCTATTCAAAGAAAAACACAAAAAATAAAGAATCACACTTAAAAATCTTCTGGAAATGAGTAAGGATCAAATACAAAGTAAATAGTATTGAGATCAATGAGTTTCCTTATAAAAATCTCTAATCAATCAAATGAACGACAAGAGCAACAAACATAACCCAAGTTTGAGGGAAAAAGTTTGTTTTTGCGATAGGGAAAGACAACACAAAACCCAATCAAAACTAAAAGAGTGAAATGAATCAAGTTGTAAACCAAACAGAAGATATGATCTAATAGAACAAGATCTGAGCTAGAGAGAAAGACCAAAGAAATAAACCCAACAAACAACAATCAACAATTTTTCAAGGAAAGAAAAATCGATGCTCTGGTAGTAATAGCACCAGAGCACTACAACGCTCCCTAATACACTATGGGGGAGTGTTGATTAAGTTATCAACGCTCTAACAGTAACTAGAGAGGGAGCAGGTTCTGATTTTTTTTTTTGAAAAACCCTGAGAATTCAAAAACTCAGGAAAGCTCAATCAAAGACTCTGTAAGAAAACTTTAACAAAGATAACCTATGTATGGATGGATCAAATCATAAAATAGGATCTGAAGATAGGCAAAAGGAAAAGAAAAACCAAGGAAAAAAGAAAAATTGAAAGCTTATGTCCCCAGTGGAGTCGCCAATTTATGTTATGGAATAATTCCCTTGTGGACAGGTGAATATGCCCTTGGATTCTAGACCCCTAATACCAAGACAAAAAGATACAAATGGACACTAACATCCCTTTGAGATTTTTCTAACTAGCCAAAAAGAGAGAAGGCTAAAAAGGTGATCATACCTATTTCCAGTGTTTGTCCTCACTTCTCCAATTCGAGCTTGATGTACAAACACTTTCACACAACTTGATACCTGCAAAACCACGAACAACAAATATAAACAAGGAAACTCCTATGCTACCATATTGGATTAAACAAGTTCATCTATAATAGACCAACATATGTAAGATACACAAAATAGAAGGCAATAGGCCAAGTATATTGATGAGAACTTTAAAAAGACACTTACAATCATGAATGGTATTGCAGCAACTTCTCGAAATCCTCCTCGTCCAACCCCTTACTTGAAAGATCCAAGATCAAAATACTAATGCTTTTGCTGATTATTTTACTCTTTGTTCACCATGTGAATGCCTCCATTTATAGGATTTGGGATGGCCAACCACCTTGGTTATATTTTGGATTAGTTGAGGATGTGACTCCATCAGTTGTGGCATCTCCCTTAGATGCAGCCTAAGGGTTAGATTCGATCCAAACCAACTCAAATCATCCCTAGCTATCCTCAGAGAAAAGGGGGATTTATTCCCATGATTTTTTGAACCAATAGATGCTCATTTACAGTGGGCAACAAAGTGTTACAATGCTCCCTACTATATAGACAATAGCGCTAGCGCTTCCATCATATGAGAAGGGGAGCATTGATATTCCAAAAAATTGTCAAGATGACCTATTCTCATTAAAAAACACTTTGTTTCGTCTGTCAAATGATGTGGCTTCTTCTTCTAACATGTTCTAGAGGATGTATCAAGTGTTTATGTGGTGTTGTTTGGAATGAGACACACACAGAACGAAAATGTGACATTTACGACACTTGTGACAAAAGTACAACACTTGCGACAATGAGAATGTGACATTATCAAAGTGAGGAATTTTGACATGTAACAATTTACATATAGGTGTGTACAGAATTAGCATGTCTCTAAAAAAGAGTGTTTTACCTTCATTTTTCTTCCACTCATTTCAAAATTATATAAGAAATTTCACATAATCAAGTTGAAAATATACAAACAACTCTATTCAAAATTCCCAGGTTCAAAATAAAATAAAAAACAAAATTCCACTAATTTCTTCATGTGACAAATCCTACATAATTTTACACAAAAGTCCACCAAAGTAAACTAGCATCCCAAACCAGGAAACCTTCAAACAACAACCTAGAATGATGTGGGAGAACATCATGGAAAGGAGGATGGTAATAAGCAGCAAGACCCTTTGTAATCTCCACAATATGCCATTGACTAGCGACCATATTAACCCTAGCCTTTGACAAAGAACCCGTCTTAGAATTCCTCTCCCTGTAGATATGATTAAATTATAGAGTGTTAAGTATACTAGTGCATCCATTAGTAGTGGATGGTGAATGCTGATAAGGATCACCATCCATAGAGACATTTTTCATTTGCCAACTCTTGGAATTCACAATCCAAAGAGACATTTGTCATCTACCAACTAGACATTTCTCATCTGCCAACCATACAAATATCTCTAATTCCATAATTAACGATTGAAAAATTAAATTTTTAATTCTTGAACAATAGAGATTAAAAAAACACATGTCCATTGTATGTAACTCCGCCATCCAATATTGCACCCTCCATCCCATTTCCAAAATAAGAATTCCCATTAGTGTAACTATAGGTCCCAAGAACCTCCTCGAGAAAAGAAGGAAACGAAATTTTTGGCAATTTTGTTCAACTTTCATCCATTTAACCGCAAGCATCAAATCCCCAAATATCTCAACCCATTTTCACCAACTAACAATAAAAGCCACTTAAGATCCTTTAATTCTACATATTTTTTTGTGCCAAGCCTAAAACCATTTCTAGACTTTAGACAATGATATCCATTTATGAATAGAACTCAACCTACCCCATGAGTCCTCATCTCTTAGTGAACAACCCAGTCCATCAAAGTAAGTGCAAGAGCCCCCCTAGTTATCTAGATACCTCAAGAGAGAATCAAGGGAAAATACCTATAATATTTTACCATAGGATTCACACCAATTCCTAACATTCATCCATTTCACTTGGAGACCACACATCTTATCAACCTATTAAAGCTTCTATTTCCCACCAAATTTGTTCGGTATAGGAGAAATCCATTACCATATGAGGATTAGTCTCATCACAACACTTACAGAGGGAGCACCTCCCTTGCCTCGATCTATTTTGTTTTTGAAGGTTATCCCACATTACATATTTTATTTAGGAGGAGCCAAATAAAAAATTTTGATTTTTCAAGGAAACGAAATTTCCAGACACCCTTCCACCACCAAACAATCTCTCTCTATTCCCTCCTCTGCTTAAGGAAAGATAACCCTCTTTGAGAGTATAAACACCTAAATGAGTTTTAACCCAAACCAACAAATATTCTTTCTCCTAAATCCTTACATGGATTGAATTCATCTGAGTAATAAAGGAGCATTTGAACTATGCCTCTTCCCCTCTAAAACACATATAATCAACTAAGAGACACTCTTAATGCCAAATATTTGTGAAAGCTACATCTACAATTTGAGAAAGATTAAATAAACCTCTATCCCTTAGGTTTGAATCATCAACTCAAGAAGCTTATGATCCACATTATTCCAAACCCAAGGTTATCCCCGAGTCTTACTTTTGGTCCATTCTCAACTTTCCAAACCAAACCCTCACTAACTAAGGGAAAAACCAATACAACAACTTTCCACATCACTAAAACATTATTATGTAAATTTTTGAAGATCTTTGGATCTAGTGCTCTACAGACTCAAGAGAAATGTACTTTTGATGAACATGTTGAAACCCCAATCCCTCCCCTTTGATTTATCTCCAAATGCTTTTGGGTGCAAAAGCCACCCTCCTATACAATTTGCAACAATCAATATTTTCCCATCTATTCATGGATGTTCTTGTTTTCCAAATTCCAACACGTTGTGAACTTTACCTTCTCATTGCATTAAACTTTACCTCTCATTAGTGTTGTGCGAATTCCAACACGTTGTGAACTTTTGTGAGTCAACTTGAATGAGACTGATTAGATTGTCTTGTAATATTCAACGTACTACACGACATTCACTGCTCTATCAGGTGGTATATACATCATGGGATATATATTGATGTGTATATATATTAAGGTGATATGACTATGTATATACCACCCATAACAGGTTGCTTATTACTCACAAACTAGATTTTTTTGGTCATGTGTTTTCTCATGTTTTTTAATGATTAAGTCGCTGGAAAGAAGAGAACACAAAATATGACACTTCATGCATGTGTTCAACGTTTAGTACTAGGGTGATACGTTTACACCACAATAAAAAAACCTTGGAGATTCACTAATGCATGATTCAATAAACACTTTCTTCTACAATGCTTGAATGATTCAATAAGCACTTCCTTCACTTGCTTCTACAACGCTTGAAATGACCATAGAAAACAAGTTGAGGGACCTACCAATGGAGGAGCAATTTAAGAACAAACACGATTAATGCTAGAATTGACTCTAACGATATTTTCTTCTTATAATGCACACGTGAGAAGCATGGTGGGATCAGATTCTTCTATGCATGCCTGCAAATTGATTCCATATTGATATGTGACAAATCATCTATCAAGAGTGGAGATTACTTCGTAAACCCTTTAATAATAAAAGGTTGCATATTTCTATTCTCTCACTAGTTATGGTTGGATATTGAAACTCTGCTCTGATTGGTTGAGCTATAGAGATAAACATTTCATGGTCATACAGATTTTCGAAAAAAACTTCAATTTAGTTGAAAAGGTTAAAATCTCAGCTTCGAGTTGAACTATGCCATATGTCCTTTAGGAGTGGATTTAAAGATTTGAGTTCAAAATCAACTTTCTCTCTTCCCGGTTCTTCGTTTTCAGGACTTAACAATTTACTTTGATTTTGTTTACCCTGGTGGTTGGAGACAGGGACAACTAGATTGCATTGAATTTTTGAGGAGGCCACTTATAGGAGAATTGTGTAAACATATGCAAAACAACATGATTTTTTTGTTATGTATGTTATTGTTATATTTGTTGGCATTGTGGATTCAAGGCATAATGAAATTATTACACTATGCCAACCCCCAAAATATAATTGGACTATTTTGTCTCAAGAAATATATTTTTTTAAGTATGTGTTGTATTCATGTATAAATAAAATATTGATAGTACTATATAAGAAAGGACTTTGTTAATTGGATTTAGTTAGGGTGATTCCTTCTCACCTAAGTTCAATTCTCATAAGTTAAAAATTTAATCTGGAATATATATATATATATATATATATATATATATATATTAACACTCTCTATAATTTTAAGTTGAAAGTAATTTGACATTGAAGAACTCCTCCAAATTTATTGTTAACTCTCCCAACTCATTTTTCCACTGAAAAAATTTCACTTCATAATAAACTTATTCAAAATTTTAAGGTGTCCTAGTTATTTTATGTATTGTAACTATAAGGTTGTTCCTAATTTTGAGGTGTCCTCCTTATTTTGTGTATCATACCTGTAAGGTTGTTTCTATGTAGAGCCACAGATTTCAAGATCAGTTCCATTACAAATCACATTTGGAATGGTTCTAGACAATCCATAAAGTTAAAAACAGGGCCTTGTTCTACCACAATTCGTGTTCATTTGATACAAAGATTTGAAAATATGTGAAAATCTAGGAAAACTTGTACTAGAGTTCCCAAGAGATTATGGGCCCAACTATTGTCCCTATTCCGATGCTTCACGGATTCTGACCAAAATAAGCCAGGTCCATAGTGAACACATCCGCCCAACATGCAATGGTAGTTAATCTTTAGGGAAGATGTAGTATCGTCGATTGTTGGTCCTCAGTCAATTTCTTGGAGTACCTTTGCAATAACATGTATGAGTAAGGAGGATTCCAAAATTCATATATGGTGGAAAATGTAATGATCTATTACCTCGTCATCTTCTACATTTGATCCAAGACTTCATCATCTTCTGCTTTTGATCTGATAACGTTGATTTCTAATTTTTTAATTCCTTATCAGATTCTATGTCGTAGATACATTTATTTGGCAATGAAGTAGCACTCGTCATCACCCAAGTTGTGGAAACCCACATGAATTTTCCAATATGAGCTATATAACTTCGATTCTTTAAAAAAACCCTTCATTGTTAGGAACTGTTAGAAACTCATCTATAGTGCTACAAGTTCTTTTGTAAGGGAATTTTAACTTGGGGTGTCTTCCTAATGGAGATATTAGGTTTTGTAACATAGTGGTGTAGGCGGTGAGGGAGCTCATGGGATGTTGGAGGACCTCCTCATTCCAAGAGTATAACATTGAAGCCTATAAGAGCATTGCATGCGAGTTACATGACAATTATACTTACAGAGCATGAGGCAACGATTCAAATGCATGAGAGAAGGTGCTAGTATGTGAAGCCCAATTTAGAGGGTGGTTATAATTTCTATGATTATTCTATGAGTAGCTTTGTAACATAATCTTTTTTTAGATTATTTTGGTGTAAAGATATGTGTTGGTTACAACTTCATTATTAGGAATGGGTGGTTTTATGCCCATTGTATTCCAATACCTCTTGATGGTTTAGGAATATGAAATCACCTATATATCGGGATGATTATATAGTCCTCTTGTAATGATTGTCCTCTCGTAATAATTAAAACACCTGCGATTCAAGAAGGGTCTGGAGAAAATCCATAGATGTAGCCATATGTAGTAGGTGAACCACACTAATGTTTTGTGTCTCTATGTGTGTTGTTTTTCTTTTTCTTCATTTTTTATTATTGTGCTGCAATATATTGGTCTTTGCTATTATTTCTAATAATTGTAGATGAAGATTGGGACAAACTTGATCATAAGGCAATATCTATGATCATTCTCTCTTTATTGAGAAATTTCTTGTTCAATGTCTCAACACAGAAGATAGCAAAAGGATTGTGGGATCATCTATCAACATGTATGAGATGCCCTCTAGATCAACCAAGGTATTTTTTATGAATAAATTGTTCAATTTAAAGATGAAGGAAGGCGGTACGATCACAAATCACCTAAATGAGTTGAATACCTTGATCAATTAGTGATTTTCAATAAGCATCTCACTGGAAGATGAGATCAAGGCTATCTTGTTGTTCTGTTCATTCCCTGATAGTTGGGAAGGATTTTTTATGGCTATTAGTGACACGATATCCAACTCAAGTTCTAAATCTGGTTCTAACAAGAAGGGAAGCTTGTTAAAATTCAATAATGTTGTTGGGGTTCTTTTTAGCAAGGACATGAGAAGGAAAAATCGAGGTACTTCATCTGTAACATCCCCAGCCTCTCAGATAGGACACACCACACATATGCCAAATTTTGTCGCTCTGATACCACATTGTAACGTCCCCCATTACCACATTTCAAAATTCTCTAATACTCCTTTGTAACATCTGTTGGATTACTGAGAGGGGGGGTGAATTAGTAATAGAGCAATCTAATCCTTTTTGACCATATAATCCAAGTGTTATATCAATGAATTATTATCATCCAATAACTATAGAGTAAATAAGCAATGAACAAATTAACAAACATACACATACCCAGTACACCAATGTTTTACGTGGAAACCAAAATCGGAAGAAAACCACAGAATGCATTTTCATATATATCTTGAAGAATTACATTCATTGGAAGAACCAACTTCCTTTGTTTTCCAGCTACAACTGGAAGGAGGATCCAACCCCCTAGTTTCTCAGGCTACAACCTGAGGGAAGCTCCAACTCCCCAATTCTCTGGCTACAACCAGAAGGAGGCTACAACCCCCTATGTTCTCCAGCTACAACTAGAAGGTGGCTACAACCACCTGTCCTTGCCCCGTCCTGCCACCCTGAAGTAGAAGTAGAATGCTGGAACCACTTTCAACCTGTCACTATGAGATATACTGCTATAAACCTGTACCAATAAATCTTAACCATGCATCAACCTGTACCATAAACAAGTGCATCAACCATGCACCAACCTGTACCAAATAACCTGTAATCAACCTATACCATAAACAAGTGCATCCAACCATGTATCAAGTATGTACCAATCATGTGTCAACTACTCATCAATATGTACCAACATCATCAACTATTCACCTCATGTATGCGACAACTCATCAACTACTTGTCTCAACCATGTACTCAACATGTACCTCAACCAAAATCCCTCATCAATTTCATCATCCAAATATGATTTGTAGCTTTGTAATAGACCTGGTGTATATGATCACATTCTTGCAAACCTTCCTTAAC
>ML780998.1:315965-333730 GCA_009831015.1 Picea engelmannii | reverse complement strand
TACTCAACATGTACCTCAACCAAAATCCCTCATCAATTTCATCATCCAAATATGATTTGTAGCTTTGTAATAGACCTGGTGTATATGATCACATTCTTGCAAACCTTCCTTAACTTCAACAACAAGAGACTAGCATTTTCATCGAACTTTTCTTTAGTCTCACATGCCTAGTTTTGGATTATTCAACAACCCTAACTTGAAGTAATCATAACTTTGTACATGTAATTTATAAAGATATGAAACTGATAAAATATTTTATTAAATGTATTTTATGCAATTCCTCCAGGTGTCACTACTTGGAACCTCTCAGAAAATGAGCTATAGCAAAAATGGCATACCTTGTTAAATTTTGGCTTATTCTAGAGAGCGACCTTGTAGAGTGTGCCCTGCACAGAATATTTGTTTAATTGATCTGAAACTATTACACAGAATACTAAATACTGTACACTAACTAACACAATTGGTTTCACTTAATTGGGATCTTTTATGAAGAATTTATGACGTTTTTACCCAAAACACTTGTTTTTGACTAGTTTCAGGACTAGCCACAAACCCTATTTTCCCGAAGTGTCACTCCAAAAATACAATGACCCACAAGCTGAATTTTTTACCATGGATACTTAGCTATATTTTTTCAATGGCATAGAAATTTCATGGTCTGAACCATTACAAAAAAAAAAAATTATAGTGAAAATGGTGCGATGACCTGTAAATAGCATACCTTAGAAAGCACCATCAAAAGAATTTATCCTTCCTTGCATTTCGACCTTCTTTTCTTCACCTTCCCTCAGAATTTCGGATTAGATATCCTTGGTTACCTTAGACACCTATATATATTCAATATTCTCAAGTGTTATTAAAATGAGAGAGCCTTGCCTCTTATTTATACTCTCCAAGTAGCTTCCTTAAAAACATATTCTAGGTCACTTGGCCCACTTTCCTTATTTTAGGGTTAACCCACTTCTAATTTCTCCATTAAATTTATTATTGAAATAATATATTTTTTATTCATTTTGAATTATAATACTCTCATCAGTTCACTTTATTATTTACCTTTTAAAATCTCTTAAACCACTTTGACTACGTTGACCATTTGGGGCTTCTAGATGACATATGAGGGTCCTCCAACTTCGTAAGGCCATAAATCTCAAACCGTGAGGATTTATGTGACATTCTACATATCACCACAAATGGAATGACATGTACTTATAAAATAGTATTACCTTCAAATATAGAAAAACTCATACCATTATCCATCAAACAAACTTGATCCATTACCCAAACCTTGGTTCTCCAACTTCACATGGTCATAACTCTCTAACCGTAAGGAGTTATGTGACGTTCTACATGACACCGAAAATGGCATGAAAAGAAATATACATCTAGGATAGTTTCCCTAAAAAATTTATTGTCCTTCATCTCATTATTCCACAATTAAGCATGGATTCTCTTACTCCGCAAAGCATCTTCCTGTGAGAGATTTCACCATAAGGGGGCCACTTTGGAGTTCATCCATATTTAATTCTTATCAAACATGACAAAAAAATATTGAGTCATATTTACACCAAACAATATTGGGTCCATTACCCAAACCATTGTGCTAAGGGGCGTTCTTCAAGGGTTGACATCAATGACAACCAACCTTAATCAACAATCTCCCCCTTTGGCATTGATGGAAACACTCTCATGCAATACTGAAATCATATCACTCATGCTCCCCCTGGAACCATGCCTCTGTCCTCTGCATCTGATAAATTCCCCCCCTCCCCTTTGTCATCAATGGCAAAGGTATCTTTCCATCCGGGGCTTCTCCCCCTGATTGAACTATCATCTTATGGTGCTTCCTTGTGTACATATAAGGCATATAAGATAAGCATTCAAAAAGAATTCATTTTGGAGTAGAAATAACTCTAAGTCTTTGGCACAGATATTCAAAGGCTTCCCGTGGAAGTGGTTTTGTAAAGATGTCTTCCACTTGTTCTTTTGTGTCCACATACTCAACTATGATGTTCTTTTTTGCAACCCGTTCCCATAGAAAGTAATACTTTATTGGAATGTGCTTCGTCTTGGAGTGCATCACCGAGTTTTTTAAGATATTGATGGAACTTGTATAATCACAATATATTGGAATGGGCTCATCATACTAAACATGTATATATGTCAAAGTTTGTTTCATCCAAAGAACCTATGTACAACATGATCCTACTACAATATACTCTGCCTCGGCTATACATAGAGATATTGATGATTGTTTCTTGCTTAGTCGTGATACCAAACACTCACCTAAGTAGAACGTTGCTCCACTGGTGCTTCTTTGGTCATCAATACAACCTGCCCAATCTGCATCTGTGTAGGCAATAAGTGATAGATCTTTTCCTTTTGAATACCATAATCCAAACTCTTATGTTCCTTTGAGATATCTGAAAATCCTATTTACTGCTAATACATGTGATTCCTTTGATGTTGCTTGAAATCGTGCCACCTGTCCAACTACTTGCATTACATCTGGTCTAGATGTTGTCACATATAGTAGGCTGCCAATCATTGACCTGTATTGCCTCTGATCTATAGACTTCGAATCATCATATTTGCTCAACTTACAACTAGTTTGCATGGGAGTGATAACTGGTTTGCAATCTTCCATTCCAAACCTCTTTAGCATTTCTTTGATATACTTGGTTTGAGAAATAAAAATTCCTTGGTTGCTTTGATGTATCTAAAGTCCTAGAAAGAAGGATAGTTCTCCAAGTAACGGCATTTCAAATTCATTATGCATGTCTTTTGCAAATTTTTGTCTTAACCTGTCATTATCACTACCAAAAATAATATCATCAACATAAACTTCAATTAATAAAATATTACCTTGACTTACCTTGATGTAGAGGTTGTTATCTACACTTCCTTGTCTGAACCCTGCCTACTGTAGATACTTATCCTGTCTGGAGTACCATGCTCTAGGATCTTTTTTTAGACCATAGAAGGCCTTCTTTAATTTACATACATAGTCTATGTTCTCTGACAACTGAAATCCTTCTGGTTGTTCAATGTAGACTTCTTCTTCAAGTTTCCCATTCAGAAAAGCAGATTTTACGTCCATCTGATATGCTTTAACATTTTTGGAGCATGCATAAGCTAAAAGTAAATGGATTGCTTCCATTCTGGCAACTGGGGAAAATGTCTCTTCAAAGTCGTTTCCTTCAATCTATGCATATCCTTTACATACCAATCTAGCTTTGTTCCTTGTAACATGTCCATCTTCATTCAATTTATTCCTGAAAACCCATTTTGTGTCGATCACATTCTTATTCTTTGGTCTTGGAACCAATTCACAAGTGTCATTTTTCTCTATTTGATCCAATTCTTCATCCATGGCCTTATTCCAAAATTCATCCTTGTTGGCTTCTTCAAAACAGTTTGGTTCAATTGTAGATAAGAGTGATAGGTATGTTTTTTCTGGTGAACGGATGTTTCTTTTAGTCTCAACTCTTGCATCTTTGTTTCCAATAATCTGATCTGAAGGATGATTCTTCTGTACTCGTTTTCTAGGTGTCTTTGGAGATACTTTCTGAACTCGCTCTTCTACTTCTATTGGATTCTCTTCATCTTCATCTTCTACTTCTACTTATTTTTCATCCTCTTCTTCGAAAAGGATTTCCATTGATTTGTTTTCTTCTTCCTTTGATTATGGTCTGCCTGTTTCATCAATTGTTATGTTGATACTTTCCACAACTTTGTTCAATCTTAGATTGTAACACTTGTATGTTTTCCTTGTACTTGAGTAACCAACAAGTATTCCTTTGTCCACACGAGAATCAAACTTTTCCATTCTGCCATCTTCTCTTTTGATGTAGCATTTTCTTCCAAAAACTCTAAAGTTCTTCACATTTGTTGGTCTTCCTTTCCATAGCTCGTAGGGAGTTTTATCAGTGTTGTTTTTTAGCATTACTCTATTTTGAATTTGAACTGTTGTACTCACCGCCTGTGTACAAAATATATATGTCAATTTGGAATCCATTAACATTTTTTGAGCCATTTCTTGTATTGTCCTGTGCTTTCTTTCAACAACTCCATTCTGTTGAGGTGTCCTAGCAACAGAGAATTATCTTTTTATTCCATGACTGCTACAATATTCCATAAATTCCTTTGAAGTGAACTCTCCTCCATTATCAGATCTCAAACATTTGACTCTTGAATCCATCTCATTTTCAACCATTTCCTTGTAGATCTTGAAGTTTTCAAAAGATTCAGACTTGTTTTTGAGAAATCAAACTGCAGTCATTCTTGTATAATCATCAACTAATAACATAAAGTATTTTTCTCCTTTTAAGCCCTTTGTTGTAGTTGGTCCAACTAGATCAGTGTGCACAATTTCCAGTGGTCTTATTGTTGAATATTCCTTTGATTTGAACCTGGTCTTTGTTTGCTTTTCTTGTTGACAATGCTTGCATAAAGTGTTGGTTGGTTTCGTGATCTAGGGAATTTCTCTGACTGCTTCTTTTTTGCTGACTTTGACAAGGTTATCAAAATTCATGCGACCCATTCTTCTATGCCATAGTCAACTTTCATCTTCCTTTCCTAGAAAACACTTTTCATTTCCAATTTCACTTAACACATATATGTTGTTTGAAGTTCTTACAGCTGTACCGACCAATTTCCCTTAACCTTATTTTCTTATCTCACAGTTTTCTTAATCGAAAGAAAGTTTATGACCTTGGTCACACATTTGAATCACACTTAGAAGATTATGTTTCATATCTTCTACCAGTATAACATTTTGTGCCTTTTCATTCTTGTTCTCAATTTGGACTGTGCCTTATCCAATGATTTTGGATGAATTATCATTTCCGAAGGAGACTGGTCCATTTTTTTATTTTCATATTGTAAGAAATTTGTCTTTATCACCTGTCATGTGTTTTGAGCATCCACTGTCAACATACCAACCGTGTTTCTTCTTCTTAGCTTATAGAGCGACTGTGCATTCTTCATTGTTATACTGATCTTGCTTTCTTATCTATGTTGTTTTCGGAGGTTCTTGTCTTATTCTGTTGAGGCTTTTTAGGAGGGACTGTCATTCTGAAATCCTTGGCCATGTGTCCAAAATTGTTACATTTTTAAAATTCCCCTTTAGTGCTCAAAGATTCAAACCTATCGTAACTTCTTCTTTGTGTGTCACTAGGTCTCCTTGAATAATCCATTTGTGTACAACTCTCAAATTTGTTACTGTTCCTGTTGTTAGCTCTACAATTCACAACTTTATCTCCAAAATTATTACATGCATAACATAAACCAAAATATATAGTTTGATACCTGGGAGTTGAAGATCTTCTAAAAGAAGGTGCTCTTATGAATCCTTATTCTTCTTGAGGCCTATCTGTTTGTTGTTGATTCTGAAATTTGAATCTTCTTGGTGGTGGAGTGTCCCTGTAATCTTCCTTGTATATCTTCCTACCCTCTTTGATTGTTTATGCATAGCTCTTTGGATTTGTTTCTTTCTTTGTTGTTTTGGAGCTTGATCCCTTTTCTGTCTGATTTTATCCAAGTCCGAACTTGTCAAGATGAGATTTTTTATTGATAATGTCATCCATAACTTTTGAGCTATTTTGCATATTTTTCTTTTGAATATCATTTCTTAGTGTGACAACCTATGCTTCCAAGTTTCCAATGATCTTGTCCTTTTCTTCTAGTTATTCTTTGAATGTTTCTCCAATTCTTTTATCTTCTTCTATTTGAACCTTCAATTTGTGATCATTTGTTCTAGTTCTCCAGTGTCATTTTTCTTGTCTAGTTTTGTTTGTAGTTTCTTGTTTTTCTTATTTTCTCTTCTAATAACTTCTATGGCACACATTAATTCTTCTCGATAGTCAACTTTTGTCTCTTCAATTTCTTCTTTGACTTCTTCACATTCTTCTTTGGTGTATTCACATTCTTCTTCGGAGTCTTATTTGTTAGAGTCTTTCACTGCCATGAATAGAACTCTTCCTATCTCATTGTCATTGACTTCATCTTCATCTGATGATGAGATGTCTTCTTTGGTGTATAAGCTTTCTTGAAAATTTTCTTTGTAGTTCTTTTCCCTTTATATGTGTGTTTTCCTTTTGAGTAACCTTCATCATTTCTCTTTTTCTTATGAGGACATTTTTTAGCAAAATGACCAATACCATCACAATTAAAACAAATTAAAGGGAGCTTACCTCTATACCTACCGTTGGTTCCCTTGTTCAGTCTTTTGACAAAGTTGGCCACTTCTTCATCATCTTCTGAGGCGTCACTACTGCTGCTATATTCTTCTTGTTCCTTTTTCTTTTTCTTTGATGTTTTAGATGCCTTGAAGGTTGCTTCTTTTACATATGGATTTTCCTACTTAGTTCTAATTTCATATGTTGTGAATATTCCATGCAGTTCGTCCATTCTTATTGAGTCAAAATCTGATCTTTCTTCTAGTGCTAATATCTTAGGGTTGAATCTCATAGGAAAAGATCTTAGTATCTTTTGAACAATTACATATTCTTCAATTTCTTCTCCCAATCCTATGATTGCATTCACTATTTCATCGAATCGTAAGAAGTAGGATTTGATATCTTTATCTTCCTTCATTTTTAGTTGTTTGAACTAACCTCTGTAAGTTTGAAGCTTTGTTTCTTTGACTTTTGTATCTCCTTCATAAATATTTTGAAGCTTGTCCCAAATCTCTTTAATGGATTTACAGTGTGCAACTTTGGTGAATAACGTATCATTGAGACCATTCAAAAGTGCATTTGTGGCTTTGGAATTATTCTCACCAAGTTTTATTTCTTTGTCATTTGTTGGTGGAACTGCTGGTGTTGTGTATCCATCTACAATTGATTGCCAAACTTGAAATCCCTGTGCCTGTATATATGTCCTCATCCTTATTCTCTAAAAAACATACTCATGTCCATCAAACTGTGGTATTCCATTTTTATATGAGTTTGTACTCTCCATGATCTACCTTTCAATGGTTAAACTGATTTCTGAAGGAACCTGCTCTGATACGAATTGTTGGATTACTGAGAGGGGGGGTGAATCGGTAATAGAGAAATCTAATCATTTTTTACCATATAATCTAAGTGTTATATCAATGAATCATTATCATCCAATAACTGCAGAGTAAATAAGTAATGGAAAAATGAACAAACATACACATACATAGTACACCAGTGTTTTACGTGGAAACCCAAATAGAGAGAAAACCACAAAATGATTTTTCTTATATGTCTTGAAGAATTACATTCATTGGAAGCACCAAATTCCTTTATTTTCTAGCTGCAACCCCCTAGTTTCTCAGGCTACAACCTGAGGGAAGCTCCAAATCCCTAATTATCTGGCTACAACCATAAGGAGGCTACAACCCCCTATGTTCTCCAGCTACAACCAGAAGGTGGCTACAACCACCGGTCCTTTCCCTGTCCTACCACCCTGAAGTAGAAGTAGAATGATGGAACCACTTTCAAACTCTCACTATGAGATATACCACTATAAACCTGTACCAATAAATCTGAACCATGCATCAACCTGTACCATAAACAAGTGCATCAACCATGCACCAACCTGTACCAAATAACCTGTAATCAACTTGTACCATAAACAAGTGCATCCAACCATGTACCAAGTATGTACCAATCATGTGTCAACTAATAATCAACTATGACTCATCAATATGTACAAACATCATCAACTATACACCTCATGTATGTGCCAACTCATCAACTACTTGTCTCAACCATGTACTCAACATGTACCTCAACCAAAAGCCCTCATCAATGTCATCATCCAAATCTGATTTGTAGCTCTGTAATAGACCTGGTGTATATGATCACATTCCTACAAACATTCCTTAACTTCAACAACAAGAGACTAGCATTTTCATCAAACTTTTCTTTAGTCTCACATGCCTAGTTTTGGATTAGTCAACAACCCTAACTTGAAGTAATCATAACGTTGTACATGTAATGTATAAAGATCTAAAACTGATACACAATTTTATTAAATGTGTTTTATGCAATTTCTCCAAGTGTCACTACTTGGAACCTCTCAAAAAATGAGTTACAACAAAAATGGCATACCTTGTTGAATTCTAGATTATTCTAGAGAGCGACCTTGTAGAGTGTGCCCTGCACAGAATATTTGTTTAATTGATCTGAAACTATTACACAGAATACTAAATATTGTACACTAACCAACACAATTGGTTTCACTTAATTGGGATCTTTTATGAAGAATTTATGACGTTTTTACCCAAAACACTTGTTTTTGACTAGTTTCAGGACTAGCCACAAACCCTATTTTCCCGAATTGTCACTCCAAAAATACAATGACCCACAAGATGAATTTTTTACCATGGATACTTAGATATGTTTTCTCAATGGCATAGAAATTTCACGATCTGAATCATTACAAAAAAAAAAAAATTATAGTGAAAATGGTGCGATGACCTGTAAATAACATACCTTAGAAAGCACCATCAAAAGAATTTATCCTTCCTTGCATTTTGTCCTTCTTTTCTTCACCTTCCCTCAGAATTTCGGATTATATATCCTTGGTTACCTCAGACACCTATATATATTCATTATTCTCAAGTGTGATTAAAATGAGAGAGCCTTGCCTCTTATTTATACTCTCCAAGTAGCTTCCTTAAAAACATATTCTAGGTCACTTGGACCACTTTCCTTATTTTAGGGTTAACCCACTTCTAATTTCTCCACTAAATTTATTATTGAAACAATTTATTTTGTATTTAATTTGAATTATAATACACTCATCACTTCAATTTATTATTTACCTTTTAAAATCTCTTAAACCACTTTGACTACTTTGACCTTTTGAGGCTTCTAGATGACATATGAGGGTCCTCCAACTTTGTAAGGCCATAACTCTCAAACCATGAGGAGTTATGTGACATTCCACATACCACCAAAAATGGAATGACATGTACTATACACTTAGAATAGTATTACGTTCAAATATAAAAAAAAACATATCGTTATCCATCAAACAAACTTGGGTCCATTACCCAAACCTCAGTTCTCCAACTTCAAATGGTCATCACTCTCTAACCATGAGAAGTTATGTGACGTTATACATACCACTGGAAATTTCATGAAAATCACTATACATCTAGGATATTTTCCCTGGAAAATTCATTGTCCTTCATCTCATTATTCCACAATTAAGCATGGGTTCTCTTACTCCACAAAGCATCTTCCTGTGAGTGATTTCACCATAAGGGGACCACTTTGGAGTTCATCCATATTTACTTCTTATCAACCATGACAAAAAAATATTGAGTCATATTTACATCAAACAATCTTGGGTGCATTACCTAAACCTTTGTTCTCTAGGGCTTTCTTCAAGGGTTGACATCAATGACAACCAACCTTAATCAACACCCAACCCTGAGCTGGGAAATGCCACCTCCAAATTTTTGATTTTTGATACCATTAAATTACTGAAATGTTCTACATATGAACAGATTTAAGCAGGAATAACAACAATAATTTATAAACACAATTATCACAGATATTCCATAACAAAATATCCACAATTATACACACAGTAAATAAAATAAGCACATGAAAGACACTTATCTCATGAAATAAACACCAACTGCATGTAGACCTTCCACATTCCTCCCAACCATAGACCACACTGCTCATAATCATAGCAATGGTTCACCCCCAAGATGGGGCTAAACTCTACCAGAGAAAAGAGAGTCTTAAGATAGTCTAAGGTCTGGTAATATGCATAATTATTTAGTCCAAGGTGCCCAATTGTTGCAACTAGCCTACAATATCTCATTCCCCACATGTTTGTCCCACCCTAGGAAGTGTGACCCTTCTTTGATCAACAGTCCCTTAGCTTCCCCACTTCCCTTTCGGGGCTTCAACAATAGATTGGATAAGAAGTCTCAAAGCCTTGTAGCTATTGTCCAACGCTCCAGGGAAAAATTGTGAGTAGTTTCTCACCTAGAGAAAATTACTCACGGGAATGAAAAACCACTTCTTCGACATATGAGAATGACAACCTGCCTCTTCAACCTATAGGCCTGACAACCAACTCTTCAACATACATGCCTCACAAACCGCCTCTTTAATATACGAGCCTGACAACCCACCTCTTCATCCCGCAACAATACCAGGTACTAATACAGATGGTAGCATGGATGAGTGAATGATAAGAATGATGAAGGAATGAACTAATCTCCCCAATTATATTTTCATGTGCCATAAGTGACACTTGGAACCCAAGGGACTCCCTTGTCCCCTCTTTAGAAACTTAGGATATATAAATTTATATCCATACTTTAACGTTTTAGGAATATTAATATAATATTCCTTTGGGCTTAAGCCCCCTTAGCTTATTCCTTTACCTAGACTCTTAGTTCCCTTACCCTATCTAGTGGATTTTATCCCCTCATACTCATTTGTGGGTCGGTTTACAACAATGATATACTTTTATTAATTATTTGAGTTTAATTACATTTTACAATAATAGGCTCACTATCCTTTTAGTATCTAGGCTCTCCGACCTAGTAATCACATAAGCACTCTGGCCTATAATGTCTTGGCTCACCATCCTATAAAACATTTGTATAATTACAACTGGGGATCAACCTGGGGTATTACATTCCCCTCCCCCTTATTTATGCATTTTCCTCAGTGCATTATATACAATGTACAATCCAAAAATTCTTCAAAAATCTCCATGCCTTTGTTAGTGGAAGCTTGTTGTCTTCTTGGTGCTCTACTTTCCAAGCACCAGTTCATGTATTCATACTATATCTAGAAGTCATTTTCTTTATTCCATAGAGCTACTTCAGGAAATAATTCATCTCACTGTTCCATTTGACACACCCTCATGATTATAGCTATCATTCCATAAGCATCCCTGAGTTGCATCTTCCTTGTTGCACTCACCCTTCTAGCCTCAGGTATCCCTTCACTACTACACAATCCCTCAATGATCCATCTTGCCAAGGATTTCACACACAAGGAGAGCACAAACTAATTACCATAAACCCAAAAAGGTTCTACGTTTATAGGGTTCTAGTTGTTACGAGGAAAATCTCTATGGCAAGGGGAAAACCACAACATAAGGAACAACACCCAAAAATTGACTCTAAACTCAAGTATGTTAGATAAATGGAAATGATAACAAGAGAAGGATAAGTTCCTACCTTGTCTGGATATTCGAAGAAGACCTCGCTTGAGATGACGAACAAAAGCTTGATGTTTGCAAGTTGTCCTCAAAAGTCAAGATATACAAACATATATCAATTATATAGAAATTTAGCATGTAAAATAGCATAATCCATTAAAATGTATAACAAATATGCCCATGGAAAGTAATTTAAATAATAATGTAATCAACAAAAGTACATAGGTGACAGACTTCTATAACGACACATATCAGAACTGAGAAACTAAGTCCCTCCAACTAGGCCTTAACCACTTCAATCCTCCACAAAGGCAAGCTCACAAGTGGTAGGAGTCAATGAGGTTCTCCATATCAATATAGGAAGATCTTGGGGGATGAACACAAAGAGTTCAAACTTTCAAGGAAAAAGGGGTGCAGACTTAATATGAAGTGAAACTTCTCCAGAGTGTCTTTGCTCTCAATTTATAGCCTCCAAATGGAATTGAATGTTCAGGTCAGAGTGTTTCCAGTATATGGAAGATCATGGATCTAGTAACATGGCGTCGAGACTCGACATATTTTTAATTTTTGAGCACAAAACCCATTTTACGTGGGTTGTAATGGAGTAACATGCGTATACACGAGATGTCTAACTGTGACCTGCATATATGGACATAAATTTGTATTTTTAGCTCTGGAGTGAAACAAATGGGGTAATGTGAGTCTACAAAGGGAAATGGAAGGCCATCAAAGCAAGATGCATGGAGTGTGGAAAAAAATTCTAAAAAAAATGCCCCCTAATGTGTGAGGTTATAAAAGAAAATGTGATGGCCTAAATACATTATAATTCCTAGAAGTGGAGTAATGAGGACCCAACTAGAAAAACTAGTTACTCATGAGAATATTACAATTAATCTTGACTCTGTACACATGACTGGAAAACCAAATTACACTACAAATCCATGTGGATATATATCAAATAATTGTTCATGGATATGAATATGAAATACACAATGGACACATGCCATAGCATTTCATAGCCACAAACAAGATATAGTGGAGTCCAGTCTTAAAATCAACTGAATATATTTGCATACAATGGAGTGCAATCTGATCTTCCATGATCACTGAATTCATATAGGTATCGGTCCGATGAAAGACAACAACAGATATGAGATCTGCTACTGTGAACTAGAGTTCTTCTACACTATCCCTCAAAGGTGTAAGTATACATCATGTGAATAAATGGGTTGAAGTTGAACACAATGAGACTTCGTTTGATTATCGGTCATTGAGGTATACTGTTAAAAAACACGAGACAACCCACCAATAATTAAAGTAGGTGTCAAGTCACCGAGTAAATTCCACGAGTGTGAATAATGGTATTGAGGTCGAACACTTGAATAATCCTTCGATCAGGAGACATTAATTTATTCCCAACTGTCGACGGTGCGAGAACCTGCCACTGATGACTACAAGTCTCTAGGTACTCATATAACTCTAGATATCGATTCCAGAATAGATGAGATGAAGTCAATGGAATGAAACCCGCTGAAAGGAGAGAATTAAGGCATCTCTCATCATCCAGCGTGAGGTGCAAAGAAATAGCTTGTTTATTAGAAAGAGCTCATACGAATAAGATGTTCATGAACCAATGAACATGTGTGTCTCTCGCATGCACCAGATGCAAGTAGTACATGAAAGAGACCCTTTGACTAGTAGCCAATAATGAAAACTACTGACAAAGGAAAATAAACCACCAATAAGGTCTAATGGAATCCAAGACACTACACGAATCCCAATGTGTGAATAGATTTCTTGTTTTCAAACACAAGGGAAACCCCCCAGTCAATGACCAATGGAGAGATGTCATCTGTTGCGTTCAAGGTCACCTACTAATGATGAAATTAGGCCAAGGGTGCAATGTAGGACAATGGCTTCATGTGATTCTGAGGTTCACTTGTAAGGGGATGGCCAACATGCAAAGCCAATGAGTTCTGAGGAATGATTGACATAGGCTTATAATTCCTTTGAATGAGAGCATGTGACAAAGGAATAACTCAGGCATCATAGACTTAACATTGATCATTGAAAAAAAATTTGACGAAAGAGGCATAAGAAAAGTATCCATAGGGGTTGGAAGAGTAACTAGTTGGAGGAGTATACTCTAAGTAATGAGGTCAAATTCCTAAGGTCATGCTAAAACAAAAACTTGGATGAAATGGACTCAAGCATTTGTGCTTTTTTCAAAGCAAACATGATTGTTGCCAATAGGATATAATATTATTTTCCCACCCATTTTTTTTTGTTTTTTCATAGGCAAATAAATGTTATGATACAGGACAGGAAACAAGTTTCATGAGTAAGAAACTAGTTCCAAGTAGTAGAACATACCTATTCTCAATGCAGGGAAGTGCATGTGTGACATGGACACTTGGGGGGATGTTTCCTCTACAAGTAAATGGATGTCAAGTTGAAAATGTTATATAGAAGGCTCTGCTTATCTAATGTTGAGAATTTTTGGGGAAAAGGGGCTTATAATGAGAAAGTGTGAGCTTACATTAGGCTAAAAAATGCAAGAAGGATAATGGGATGCAATTACAACTTAACTCAAAAATGTCCTTTTTTGTAGATTTAGTCCCCTAGGACCAAAAAAGTATAAAATAATACCTAGGAGAACTCTTCTGGCCAATGGTGACTAGAGTATTCATTTTTTGTAAGTAGTCTATTTGGTCCAGAAAAGGTTTAAACTTATACCAAAATATACATCCTTTCAAATCCATTTAACAAGTGTTAAAGAGACAAGTTCACTCAACAATATTTTCATTTTTTCGGGAATCAGAAAAGAGCTTAACCAAGACTTGGTGGGAGTCCCATAAGTAGTGTTCAAAACTAGATTGAGTAAGATCAATGAGGTTCAAACGCAACGTCATATCGGGACTATAAGAGACTCCCATACCTATGGAGTACTTTTTTCATGGGTGCTAAATGAAAAAAATGTTATAACTAGGGTACCCATCTTTTGTATGTCTCTACCACTTAATAATGGCACTTCTAGTAGCATCAAGAAGGTTCTATGTCGCTACCAAATGGGTTCGTACCTAGGGAATATGAATCATGGTCATAAGATAATGCAAAAATGCAAAGTGGGGGTGAAAACCTACCCTATATGTAAGTGATAGTAAATACCTGTCAGAGGCACAAACATGATGAAAAGTTCCAGAAATCCATGAAACCCTAGACAAAACCACTTCAAACTAGGTCTTCTACTACTCAATTAGTCCACTTGGTTTCAAAAATATTAAAGACGGGGTAAAAAACTATAGAAAGTGGATGAAATGTTTTTACAAACAATAAAAAAACATGACATTTACCATATCATTTGAGTTTTTTCACCCACATAGTGCATTTTAGGCCATTTTACCCACTGTCTTCCATTGGTGATTATGGACCAAGTAAGACCCATGCTATCCTCTTTCATTTCATTGTTAAATTTCTAGTTTTAGTGTCCGAATTTGGAGTATAAGAGGTTGTAATTTAGAAACTAGAGTGTACATGGGCTGCAGTTTATAGGGTCACATACACAACCTCATGTACATGGGAAATATAAAGTTGGCTCGCGTATATGATGCCCTATTGATGACGATGCACGCTCCCTCCACAACCCGCAGGTCAAAAGGTCCACATCAACATAGGATGTTTTCTCTCCTATCGGCCCGAAGAGCTCTCTAAAACGCTCTTTTATTTCCCTCTCGGGAAATCTGCACCCACAATCACTTCGTGAAATCCCCCCTTGTATGTGGGAGATCGGACTTCACACCTTCGCAAATCCAATGGTCAAGTGTTGGTCCTTTGAATCCCTGAAACTCGACAGCAGTCAACGCTGACCCTTCCTCTTTCCGTCTCGAGACTTCCCTTATCGCGATTTCAGTGATCGCGAGGTCGAGAAACTTGTCTTTTCGACTCCTGAATCCCAATTTGTCGATACTCTGATACACTCACGCGATTGACTTGTCAACGGCTTTCTTCTTCGTTGGGACTTCAGACTTCGCGGTATCGTGAATCCTGATGCGCTGTGTTCAGAAATTCGAACCACAATATCCCAGAATAGTTAATGAAACTTGACCCCACAAAGATGATGTGCCACCTGTCTACCTCGCTGACTCTTGTGTCCCCACACCATCCTTTCAATCCATCAGGACTTCGTGTTTCGTGATATCACAATTCCCGTTGCAATGTTTACGGGACTTTACTCTACGAAACCCCAATATAGAAACCCACGTGTAAATCCAACGGCCCCTATGGCTTGGATCTATGGTCCTACTCCTCCTGATCTTAGAACCCTCGGTTACACTTGCGGTAACTTCCCTGCTCCTCTGCGAGATCTAACAGCTCACGGAACTTCACGAATCCTCCTTAGAGAATTCCAGTCGTCCGTTCTTTCCTCTTAAAACTTGTCTTCCTGTGGTTCGACGTCACTATGCCTACCTTCAAACTCTTAAGGTACTTGGCCACTGCCTTCCTTCCACTCCTTCAAAGGTTCAAAAATCCTTCCTAAGTTTCTCAAGACTTCTAAGTCCTTCAGAAAATCTTCTTGCTCGCACTCCTTGCGGCAAACTTTCAAACACTCCTAAGTGTTGAAATCCTTCGACTCTGCACACACCTGCAGTAGCAGTCTCTAAGTTCCTTTGCTTTGATTCGCAATCCTGAGACTCTCCCTTGGCCTACGCACTCCTTGCATGGCTCCTGTGCCCAACTTCTCTTCTATGTGAATGAGAACAAAAGCTACCATGTCTGAACCCTTTGTCAACGCACTCCTTGCGGACAATTTGACTGCAATCCTTGCAGGAATCTTTGCTCATATAGAGAAACAATTGAAACTCATTCCTTTCCTCTTTCCTCTCAGATTTCAAACATTCAACAAGAAATCATTCATACATAGCATAAAATAAATTGCATGACAGAAATAGTAAACATTCATGAGCATAACATTCAAAGATGCATACATAGAGAATATATGAATGCCATAAGTCTGAATCAAAGCTTCCTCTTCTATTAATTCAGAACTTCTGTACATGGAGTCTGCTACACAGCTCTCTCTGCTTCTCCTCTATGCTCTCATAATGCTCTCATGATAATGTTACAATGTACAATGAGGGTGTCTATATCATGTTTCCCTCTTGTGCTCTAAACTGTCTAATATACACATTCAATTCTACCTACTTACATTTAATTTCATAAATGCCTTCTATCTACTAAGGACGAGAGCGAATTGCTCAAGGTCCATTTACATTATACAAGTGCACGTATTCTTAATGGCTTCATTTAAGATTGCGCATCAACTTCAAGGTAATTTCAAAATTTGTGCTAAGTGCTTTTCCAGCTGTCCTTTGTCTCCGTGCTGGCTCGCTTGATGTTGGCGATGCTCCTGCATCACCTATATGCAATTTTCATAAGGGTATCCCACGTACAACTCCATGAGCAAGTTTTTGAAGAAATTAACTTAAAAAATGGTGTTTCCTTTGCAAGATGGTGATTGAATGGAGGGAAAGGGAGAATGAAGAGGTTGATGTTGTAGTAGAAAGATATGTAAGGGTCCAACAAGATTTGCATAGATGTGGGATCTATAATGTTTTGGCCATAAAAGGGATGAGGTCCCAAGTGAGGTTTCTCTAGACACTGATAAACTATTGGGATCCAGAGACCGATGGATTTAACCTTAATGGGGAACCATTGAGTATTGAAGTGGACGATATCTATTTCATAACAAGATTGTCTTGCCGAGGCGAGGTGGTGAATCTCAAAGCCAGAGGGGATGGAAGTGGGAGAACTATGGAGGAGTACATCGCCACCTATTGCATTGAAAGTACAAAGAAAGTGGGGAGCCAACTCCCTATTACGGTGATTGAGAACCTGAGTCTGAATATCGTCATCCTATTACTCACACGTATATCATGATTGACTTCAATACATCAGGCATCAAGGTCACTCATTGATGCAGGAGCATCTCTCCATGTCAGCCAGTCAGCCACATCAGCGCGCACTCATGCAGGGCTGAAAGGGAGGCGCAGCCTCATTTTGAATTTGAATTCAATGTAAATTAATGCCTTAGGCTGGTGAGCCATGAATGCCATGCTTTTGCGCAGGCTGTAGATAAGATAGGCATTTATTGTAGATCTGCTGAGATCTAGTTCTGGATAGCAGACTAGACAGCCATTGATTGTAAATCAATAGGGTAGGTAAAATCCTGGAGGGAAGCGCTAAGAGCACCTCAGGTCTAAGAGATAGGGAGATCTCATTTTGAGAAGCGGGGGATACATGTAAACAGAATGCATGTAGAGCTGAGGAGAGCTCGAGAACCCTTGTAAAATATACAGGCATTTGCCATTATTAATACAGAGCAGTTCTTCCTGCACCAGTCTGTCATTATATGCATGTCTGTATGTGTGTGTTCATTATATGCTGCAATCATGTATTGTTATCATGTATTTGCAGGGAGTTGGTTTGATTTCAGGTGTGAGAGGTCTTTGAGGGTTCATGCCATGAGGGCGTGACAGAGTGTTGAGACTCTGAATCCCAGTGCACAGAGGTGGCACTTCTGAACTCGTGAGGAG
>ML780998.1:252185-310299 GCA_009831015.1 Picea engelmannii | reverse complement strand
CGTTCGATCAGGGAGAAGCTGTGCGGGAGTTAACCCTTAGGCGCAGGAGGGAGCTGGCCATCGGATATCGGCGTATCGGGCTTCGGCATTTGACGAGGCAAGAGTTTCGTGCTCATTGGAATCGCGAGTCGCGATTTCCCGAAGTAACGGGAGCCGTCGATCCACGGAGGGACACGCGGCATCAGATCCCGGATATCGGTATTCGGCGTTTCGGGGTTTTCGACACCCAGGGAAGGCAAGGTGGATTCGCGATCCATGAAATCCCGAGGGTGATGTGGCAAGGCGGGTCCACAGGATATAGTGGAGGACAGGTGGTGCGCAGTCGGAGTTTCGGGGTTCGGGATTTGTGTTGTAGGGACGCTCGACACCACAATCTCCGATTTCCCGATAGAGAAATCCCCGAAAGGTGGAAGCATTGACCCGTTGGCTATCGGGGTTCAGGGTTATGAGTTACATGTGACTGCGCTCACAGATATCTGAGCGGAAGATCGCCGAGGAGGTTGCTGTGGGTAGGAGAACTCCCGAGAGGAGTTGAAGAGCATTGATTCTTCGGGCCTGTTGAAGAAGAAGGTCCTGGTGAGAGCAGGGGGTCCGGTTGTGAGGGTTGCGGCATGACTGATCTCCGTATCGCGTCACTCATGTTCTATGTTGTGGAGTGTTTGAGACCCACAGTTTACGATTGGTGCACCTCATTACTAGATAACATGAAGATCCAGTTGACGAACTAGAAAATCGATAAGATGAGGAACTTCAGGTTCGCATCCATACTGCGTAGTTTTTTCTTTGAGAGAATTTTGTCTTTGAGATCGAGAGTAGAGATTACTCCACATGATCTACATGATCCAACCATGTCATGGTGGACCGAGGTGAAGTGGAAGCTAGGAGGTGGTAGGGTGACAACCCTCGACAATGATGATTTCTTCCACTACTGGCGACGATAGATCATCATCATCGATGAATACCCTTATGAGGGGATAGACTACCGAGGGGACTGGGATATGCCATTGCCACCAAGATCCTCCTTTGGAAAGATCTATGGGAATTGTTTTTATATATTTCATTTTTTTGTGTTTTTTCAATTTGATAGAGGAAAACAAAAACATAAATATTTTTATATGGTTATTTATTTGACACAGACATAGGTCCTCGAAAACCAGAGGGTTAGCCATGACATTGAAATAGAGGCCGAGGAGATGAGATGGTAGGCATAGCAAGTGAGATGATAGGGAGATAGAGAGGGGGAATAGAGAGAGAAAGAGTGGCAGGGAGAGTGAGACTGAGACTAACAACAAGGAGAGAGAGAAAGGGTGGAATATATGTGAAAGAGAGAGGGGAGTGAGGGACAAAGGGGAAGAGAGATAGATAGATAGATAGAGAGAGAGAGAGAGAGAGAGAGAGAGAAAGTCTAAGGCATGTCAAGGTAAGGTTTAGATATAGGTCTTTGCATGCCTTGTGATGTTTAAATATTTCCATGTCTAGGTCTCACCATGTATAGGAGTGTGAGGGAGAGAGAGGGAGATATACAAGGGGGGTAGAGAGGGAGAGTGAGATTGAGATAGAGAGGGGGGGGTAGATGTAGGAGAGGGAGGACAAAGATAGAAAATGAAGGAAATGTTTTTTAGGAGCGCACACACGTTCCTAGAGTGCATGAGTGTTTGTATGAATTCAATTTTTTTTGGGTCGGAATGATAAGGTGTATGCTGACTTGGTCGGCTTGGATTTAGGTTTAGGATGACAAACCTAGTGGGTTGGTCTACAAATTCATAAAAACCCCCATTTTTGTGAATACCCCTCTATATATCTGACGTTATTTTTCTATAGGCTAAACAATTCATTTGTTGACGAAATTATAGACATAGATCGAGTCAGTTATGCAGATTTCAAATATATATATTTTTTAAACTATTATTGTTTATTATTTTTATTCTATTTTTGTCTTCATACATCAAAATCCTAGAATACATACCTCTCTTATTTCTGCTATAAATTTATCTCGGCTTAACCATTTCTCGAATGTGTCATATGCGACAGTAGAGGAGACCGATACCTACGATGTAAAAAAAAAAAAATTGATCATGTTAAGACCCTTTTATCCCGCATGAACAAAACATGTTGTAATTTCAGCCATATGTTGACTTTTGTAATTTTAAAAAAATATAAAATTAATATTAAAAATTTCCAAAAAATACACGGCATAACAAAAATGGGTTCTCTACACTCAACACTTGCATGAATGAAAACATATACCTTATATTTTGTTGGAAAAATAAGATACCACTATTAGAAAAAATCCAATTTGACCTAGTTATTCATAATGTCTATGAACAAAAATTGTATATTCGGAAAGCTAATTCAATTTCAAGGTTTGCATTGCCACTAACTTGTCATGACAGATTATCATTATCTTGTACTGAACCATATTCTTCCCCAACCACATTTTTACCCACTGAATAATATATCTTTATTTTATTTAAATACCCCTAAATACATCCTTAGCATAAAAAAAATTATCTTAAAATTTGGAGGCATGATGGCTCATAAAATAACTATAATACCACTTGTGTCACCATATTTTTGGCGTCACAGTGGTGTCACCATATTTGTGTAAGTGTGATGGACATCACTGATACACACATCTCTTATATTTTTAAACCATCAACGGGGTAGTCGATTGAGGTTAACGGTGATGGGAGCTGGATTGATGATGGCGTAGAGTAGTGGAGTCATCGATTCTACAGCCACCATGGATATTTTGTGAGCGTGGTCAAATATGAAGCAAAGTTTGAAGAATTTACAGAGCATATAGTGAGAGCGCACATGAGAAACTGAGTAAAGAGATATCTTGGACAGAATATAGAGATTCCACTAAGAGTTTTGATTGAGCATTCCAATCGGTAATATAGAGCACACAGATATTGTAGCATTGTAGTTGATCGATTCAAAGTTATTATAGTATGAGCAACTAGGCATTTGATTGAGCATGCAACCTTGTAGAAATTATTGATTTTGAGATTCTCACTACATTGACAAGAGAAGAAAGCATTCAAGAAAGTGACATCAAATGATACACATGAAGCACATAAAGAAAAAATTATCAGACAAGAACGGATGAAATTATCGAACCCCTCATATATGAATTACAAAGCATAGTCCCTTGGATTGTGACGTCAAAGGTCAATTAAAAAGATAAAGTAAAATAGGAGATGTGGAGTGTCTGAGCTAGAGTATAGAATAGAAAATTAACCCACCAAAGTCACCATAATAAAAGGGTGTAACAATGGATGATGTAGACTCCATTGTGGTGAGGTTTTGATACCTCTAAAATCAACAAAAATTCTTAGTCTTTTGACGTCTTATTTCTTTGGTTGTGCCACCATAGGGCTAGCCTATTCAACTTTGTCTATGAGGTATAGTATCCTTACTACATGCATACTTTCAATTTCTTTGTGGACAATCTCTTTGTACTTATGTGAAAACATGTATGGCCTATTTTTTCACAAGATTTGCATCTATGATTAGGTTGATCATCATTTCTCCCATTTACCCAACCAATCCCTTCAAGTCCTTATAATATCTTCTAAATACATCTTTGTATTCTTTTAGTTAGTCCACTATCTCTCTCGTTTGTTTATTGGACCAATAATATCCAATCTTTGCCATATTTAGTTTCCCATAATTTGATATATCAACTTCTTTGAATTGGATCTTTGTGTCCATCAACAATTGTTTTGGAATCGTTTATCTTTGTTTCCCCTTCTTTGATCTCATTGTATGTAGTTGGGATGTTGATTTTGTCATCCTCTTTTGTGTGGGTATTTTTATTTATTTACTTTAGATGCAAATGTTACTAGATTATTAACCTTTGGATGATTCCTCTTCCATCTGATAGTCTTACCAGTGAAATTTTAATTTTCCATTTCAATTCTCCTTACTATAATATTTCCTTCTTCTTTTTTTAATTTTAATTATGTTGCAAGTCAAAATCAACACCCTATGTCGACTTTCTACATGTTTTTTTTTTCCTTTGAGCTAATGTTACTCAAGTTTTCAATGAAGTCTCTCATATCCTTAACTACTATTTTTAAGCATTCTTTTGTATGACAAAAGGAGAATCCTCTATTAACATTTCTTTCAAGTTTTTTCAATTACAAGTCTCTTCTTTTGCTTCGTATACCTTCCACCATTATATGGTATATATTCTAATGTATTTGGAAACATATGTGGCCATACCCTTTCATCATGGTATTCAATTTTTTCTACTCATTTTCACAATCATGGATGTGCCTTCCAAGCGAGAAGCCAAGTCTAAACTTTGTTATTGGTGTAGATGCTCTCAATTTTCTCCCTCCAAATCTCTAAATAAAGTATGTGGAAGCTGTTGTCCAAATCTATAGTCAATAACCATGGGTACTCCACCAATGAGTATCCTAACCTTATGTCTCCTACATTCTTTATATTTAAATCTTACTGGGGGGATTTCGGAAAATCCATCTCTACAGGGACTAGACTATGATACATTCTAATCCTCTTCTAAAAAATAGATGGTATGGCCCTTACTGATCCAAGTCTTGATACTAAGGGATATCCTCAATACTCCAACAATCCCTTTCTCTTCATTCATGTGTCTCCATCTTCCATTCATAAATACATATATTGGAGTTCTAACCCATAGACATGGGTATTCCTAGATGAAAATCCCCTCCAAAATTAGGTTCAATGTGTTCATCCTTTCCTTGTAATACTTGGTATAATTCGATAATGTTAGCTTGGTCATCCCATGGTTCTAACCAAGGTTTTCCTTCCATGGGGAAAAAAGGTATGATGCGTCTACCCCCATTTCTTTTAAGGATTATCCTCTCTTTTTCCTATTATGTATGATGCATTGTCTAATAATTAGTCTTATTTTTTCCATTATTTTTTCCATTATCTTGACTTTATTGTAGTGTGAGTGTTATCTTCACATATAAAACACCACCGTTTTTTAGTATTTCTCAAATTATGGGGGTAATATTTCATACTATGATTAATCACCAACTTGCAAGTTTCACAATAGCAGAACTACCCTCAATCTTTCTAACATTTTGAGGAATACTAGTCACTCATACATGTAGTACACCATATATCTATTCTCATTGACTACATTGTGAGATATTGTATTGGCTTCTACATTTTTTCCAATTTCTCCTCCAATATTTATTTTTGTCAACGAAGTTACCCGGTCTTTGTTGGTTTCAATTTGCTAAGGTTTGTTTAATACTTCTCCATAAGTTTTCATTCTGTGCATTCTTAATGGTGATCTAATTTTCTGTAGTAGACTAACCACAAACTATTGTATTATAATCTCTTTGCGTATAACATAAGGAATCTAGCTGAAAAAAATATTTAAATCATAATCTCCAAACCAACTCATTCAAAATTTGTTTTATTTCCTCAAGCTCATGGGCTACAAGATGTTTTACATGTTGGTTTTTGAAGAATGACAAGAATCCTTTTTTTATCTCATCCTTATTTTTACTATGGTTTTATATAAAGTTCATGCACCGCATTAATTCTCTCCTCCATAGGGCTCTAGCAAATTGTGCCATTTTCTTTACATCATCAATGATATATGATGTGTGTCGTATTCTTTCATAGATGAACTAGAGTCTTCAGGGGTTTTCACGAGAGTATTTACTACTTTATTCTTGATCACTTTCCTCATCATTCTCATCTTATATTTCTTGAACTTCAGTCTAACATCCTAGTCTTTATATTCTACCACATTGTTTCTTTGTGGTCTCGTTTCTCCACTAAATGAAGTAAATGAACTAACACGATTGTTAGTCAAAGGAATTTGGTTTTCTTCACTAATTAAATTTGGTGGTGGGAACTCCCATGAGACTCCCAACATGGATTAATAGGTCATTCTCTCCTTCCTTGGGACAATACATAAGAAGTAATCATTCATTTGAGACATCTGAATAAATATTCTATCTGTGACTTGACTATTTTCATATAGTCAACTCCATATTGAGGTCAGACCAACTTTTAAGTGAAAATGTTGTTGGATTATTTCATTTATACTCAGGATTTGTATTCTTGAGTTTGATATTCTAGCTATCGTGGGTCATAATTCATCGAACTCCATATATTCAAATGTATTTGATAGTTGTAAGGATCCAATGCTAGTCTCTACACTTTGTATAATTTCATTCAAAATAGGAACCATCATGGATGCTTCCACTTCCACATATATTTGGCCTACAAACCTTCACAGTTATAGAGTTAGCATCTCTCGAAATGATACTCTATTGGATCTGCACTCTTAGGAATTTCCGTAGTTACTTCGTTTTCCACACTCGGTCTATCTCCTTGAATAGACTCGGGTAGGGTTAGTATCCTATAAACTCAATTATCTACCAAATATGCAGGCTCAAGAACCATTAGAGTTCCTTCCTCTCACCTTCTCAATCAATTTCCATGAATCTCCTCTATTGTGTTTTTCCTCTTTCAATTTTCTTCGTACCTGAACATACTTACTTCTTTTGTTGGTCTTGTTTTTCTTTCTTCACTATGAGTCAACTAGAGTTTCCTCCTATAGAGACATATCATGAGTAGTTATCCCCCCATCTCTAGCCTTTATTATACTATAGGTTGATTAGGCAAGACTCAACATTCATTTTAACACTTCCATGGGAAGTACTCCCACTCTGCTTGCTTCTTTTTCTAGTCAATGTTCGAAGGTGTTCTAAGGGGAGGTCTTGATTTTATAATATAACTGACTCCATTGTCAATGAGAAAGAATTGAGAAACTTGTGTGGTAAATTTTGTAATAGGTAGAAGAAACAATCATGTGTTTTTGAAGAATCTCCTCTTCACGTCATCCAAGGATGTTCTCTCTTCAATTGTTGGCGTTCACAGAATTCATTAGTAATATTCTCACGCCACTTGTACAAGTATGAGTCTACCTTTATTAAGTATTTTCAACTACTATTTGTGATATTATGTGATTAAGTGTTGACATATATCTTGATCAATTTATTTATCTCTGGAGAACTTCTCCCAGGTTTTTGCTAAAAATCATGCCTTAGCCTATGCAAGGGTTAGTCAATTCCTTCTTGCCTAGTTATTTAGATAGTCTTTGAATTTTCTTTTCCACCAATCATTTATCTCTTTCTCTCTTACGATATATGCATGTGTGCATCTACTATAAAATTTGTTCTTTCCTAATTGTAAGGCCTTGAGAGATTAGCTCGAATGTGCATACTCACACCACAGACCGAATTGGGCAGGAAAGATGATCATTGAGAATCAAAAAATTGTTCTTTCCTAATTGTAAGTGTAGTGTCCCAAAGGCCAAGCCCCATTGTAAACCATGTTTTGAAAGGAATTGTAATTATGTTTTATAGGCTGGTGAGCTAAGTTCTTATAAGCAGGAGGCTTATGTGTTTGTTAGGCCAGGGAGCCTAAGTGTTGAAGGCCAGGAGCCTGCGGTTGTGTATGTAATCATGCAAAATAATTAATAAATATAAACACTGCCATGTGCAGACCGACCACGATGAATGAGTGAAGGGGAACTAAGAATCCATAGAGTGGACAAGGAATTAGGGGCTGAAGGTGGGAGAAGGGGCTAAGTGTTGAGCCTAGGGGGCTTAAGCCTTGGGAATAATATTTTAATATTATTCCAAAAGATATGTGCATTATATGTTTTAACCTAAGTCCTTTTTGGAAGGACATGTGTTTTCCCAAATGGTGGGAGGCACGCACATTGAAGGAACGCATGCAGTTGCATGGGTGACAAGTGCCAACCCTGGCGCATGCAATAAAAGGCCGAGATGAGCCGTGTTGGGGGTTCCTCCTCCATTTGACTCACGGACTGCCAGAAAGGAATGGGTCTGACTCCTGCAAAGAAACCCTCATACATCCTTTGAACCCAAAGACGTGTATCTGTGTTGGTTCCGGGATAGCCGGTACATCCCCCGAACCATCTGAACCTGCGTTGACCCTTGCGTGGATTGTTTGTCACGCATCCCCAACAATGAGAGGGTGAGTCTATCCTGGGGGGGGGGACCTACCATTCTGCCAGAGGAGAGATTCTGTGTGGAATTCCCTGCGGAAATTGCTTCTCAAGCAATTCCGAAAATCAACATCGTGAGACCTAGCGGCCATTGTTGAGCTTGTTATGAGAGGTCTAAGTCTGTATTCCCGGTTGACTATGGTGGTCATGCAGAGATGGATTGCGCGTGAATTACTGTCCAGTGTAGGTGGTAATTGAGCCTGTGTGTGACCTCTCTCTAGGTGAGGTAGGTGGATGTTGTAGGAAGAGGTTTCTTCCAGAGACTGTCTAGCACCAGCTTCAGGCTCTGAGACTTCCTGATCGGGCCTATTGTCGAGACCCAGAGAGGGAGGTTAGCACCGATGGACTGTGCTTTTGAAGGTGTATACTCCCGGGCGGAACAGGCATGTGGGGAATGAGAGTCTGGTAGTAGTGGGTGTAAGATGGCATCCTGGGAAGAATCCTTCGAGATTCTAAGTGTTGTTTTCCCTGTAACCTTAGCCTAGCTAGGATTCCTTGCCTTGGGGAGGAGCTTAGTCCTAGCTTGGGGGTGATCCACTATTGAGCTGATGAGCAGTGTGGTCTAAGGCTGGGTGGTTCGTGGAAGGCCTGCACTTGGTTGGTGGATCTCACCATTTGTTCCAAGATAAGTGTCTAACTATGTTTTATCACATTTTATCAATATGTTTTGTATCTCTGTGTATTATAATGATCATGCATTCTGCTGTGAATTTGGATTAATGTATTTGCCATGGATTATTTATGTTAAAAGGACTCTTATGCTTACTCTGAGTTTAAATGTATTTCATTACTTAAACGCACATGATTAACTATGAATGAGAATTTGTTATTCCACGTAGTAACACCTACACGGTAGCCAAGGTGCGCTACAGTTATTCTGGGTTATCTACCAAGTAGTCTTATAGTAACCCTAGGTAGTTGAGTGAAAAGGGGTGTTACAAATTGGTATCAGAGCCAAGGTTTCAACACTGAGCCTAGATGGGCCAGTGGAGCAGTCTTTGGACCGAGAATACAAAAGGAAATTGGGTCTGGAAAACCAATTTCGGACCTTGGTTTGTTCCGGAGTGTTAAGTAGTTTCTTGAACATGCTTACGATCTCAGGAAGTATAGCGGCGAGTGAAACCACAACCGGTGTGGTCTATGGCCATGGGGAGACAGGCCTCTACACCAATGGCGTTAGAACCTTAGGATCTATTCGGGAGGTAAGGCAAGCCCTCGTGACCGTCGGATCTGGAAAAATGTGCGTAGGAATTAGAATTCCTTTTGAAATACATAGGAATGTGGAAATTGTGATATGCGAAATTCTGAATTGGTTAGGAACCGTTTGAGACGTCAGATCTTGGCTGGAAAAACCATTAGCCGTAGGATCTATCAGGAGATGTCCGAAGGTTAAATCTCAGAGACTAGGGGCGAAAGCTCCGAAATAGATCTACACCGTCCGAAAGACGGAGGACTGGTGTCGTGATATTTTCCATTTCGGGAAATCAGGAATCGCGATATCGAGAGTCACGAAGGAGGTCGGGAATTTTCATGATAAAATTCCTGGGAACGATCTGAGCCATCCCTCAGTTGGGACATGTGGGCAAGATCGGGAGCCCATTGGCATATCGGGGTTCGACGTTTCGCGAACCCTGAAGACAAGGCACCCGGAGCATTTGAAATCGTGAAATCTCAAAATAGCGAGAAGCGGCGAGGACCGTCCATTCTTGAGGAGGACGCATGGCAACAATCGGCACCATCGGGAAAGGACCAACAGGAGGTTGTTGATTGGTGTTTGGATCATCGGTATATCGAGGATCCTGGTGACAAAGTGTTATGTATTTTGGAATCACAAACCATGAAATCTCGATAAGTGGGGACCAACTGTCAGCCAGCCAGGATTCGGAGAATCGCGAATCCTGAGGACATGTGCACTTGGACATGGGGAAGTTTGAAACTCCGATAGGAGGCATGACTGTGGTCATATAAGGGGAGATCATGTGAACCTCAAGTCTAGCCCGGAGCGTTAAATGGGAGTTCTCCAGTACCGAAACCCCGAAACCCGAAGTTCCGAAATTTCGAAGTGCCAAAAATGAAAGCTCAAAAACCCAAAAAATGAAGTCCTAAAAATTGCAAAGTCGAACGAGAGCTCAGAAAACCCATTGGAATCGAAATGTATTTTGTTCTTGTTGGTATTAGTTATACATATTGAAGATTGTTCGTGAAGTTTTTATGGCCTAAGAAACTTCGAATTTAATTGCACAGTGTGTGTGGAGGGTTCAATGGAGGTCAATACTCCAGCTAACCAACATCGAGTATAGAGTGGGGAAGAGTGAAGATTACCCCTGAAATAGAAGACGAACATGAAGGAATGGATGTTAACCTGGGAGTCGAAGGATCGAACTCCAATGGGCATGGAAAAGAGAAGGATAAGGAATAACACATAATGAAAATCCTTTAAGGATTGCAAAGAGAAGCCAAGGCTCACCGAGATGATAGCCGAAAGCTCATGAAAGTTAGTGACTGGCAGGGTGCGTTAAACTTAAAATTTTTGAAGAGTCTGGAAAGAATAGAGAAGAAACTCGAGAAAGGAAGAGACTCAAGTATGATGGAGAGTCACAGAACCCATGTGAGAAGAAGTAGGTTGAGGAGTTGTAGCCGACATCTTAGTCGCTCCCAAAGACATTCTGACAGTAAGACACACAGTAGTTCAAGCCCATCCCCTACCAGAAAACATCGAAAATCTAGAAGGGAGGAATTGAAAGGAGATATGAACAAGATTAAGCCTCCAACATTCGATGGAGAACATAAGAAGGAGGAATATGTCGAGACATGGTTGCTTGGCATGAGGAAATACTTCCAATTACAAAATTATTCTGCCCATGCAGAAGGAAGAATTGCAATGTACCAACTGAAAGGAAAAGCATCCATGTGGTGGGATCAGTTTGTGCAGGTGTAGCACATCAAAGAGAAAGAGGTCACTTGGAAGGAATTTAAGAGGTATTTTGAGAAGAAATACCTGACTAAAAGATACTATGATAGAAAGATGAAGGAGTTCTTTGAACTCAAGTTGGGCAGTATGACTATTGATGAGTATGAATGAAATTTTCTGGAACTACTGAAGTATGTTCCATTCATCAAAGACGAAGCCGTTAAAATTCAGAGGTATCTGAGTGGACTGCCACCTTCCTTTGGTGACAAGATTCAATATGATGATCCTAAGACTATAGAAGAAACAATAAGAAGGGAAAAATGCTTATACAAACAGCAAAGATAAAATCCTACCTTTCGGAAGGCTTGGGATGACCAGAAGAGGTTTAAGAAAGAACAAAGGCAGAAGGGAGACAAGCCTTCCTTTTTCCGAAATAGTCGTCAGGGAAAATCATCATTTAGAGATCGAGAAGGACTGAAGAGGGAGCACAAAGACAGAGACTGACGCCCATTCAGTGTTGGGGCTGTCAAGGAAACCACAAGTGCCAAGATTGTCCCCATAAAAATGGTAAGGAAAGAACTGTACATACTATTCAGCAAGCTAAAACAGTGGAGGATATGGGCAGCAGAATGCCGAGGATCTATGCAGCCCTGGACAACAAGCAAGCAAAATTTCAATTGCACATGATTGAAGTGGAAGGTACGATCAACAACTGACCACTTGTTATTTTAATTGATTCGAGGGCTAACCATAGTTATGTATATCCTAGAGTGGTGGATAGTTTGCATCTAATGAGGAGAAAACATGAGAAGTCTTGGTTAGTGCAGTTGGCCACAGGGACCAAGAGGAAGGTCACTAAATTGGTTAAGTCTTGTTCAGTGGACATGAAAGGAATGAGCACTAAGGATGAATTGAACATTCTACCTTTAGGCTTATATGATTGCTTAATTGGGATGGACTGATTGGATCAGCACCATGCCCTTTTGGATTGTCATAACAAGAGGTTCACATGCATGAACGAAGAGGGAAATCAGGTAAAAGTACAAGGAATTCCCAGAGCCATGGCTGTGAGGGAAATCTCAGCCATGCAGCTGAAGAAATGTTACCGGAAAGGTTGTCAATTATTTGCAGCTCGGGTGGAAAAAGCATCCCAAGATGTAGAATCGAATCTGGAAGACCATGAAGTACTCAAGGAGTTCAAGGATGTATTTTAGGAGGTACCTGGACTACCTCCGAGGAGGGACATCGAGTTTTCTATAAATTTGATGCCTGGAACAGCTCCAGTTTCAAAAGCTCCTTATAGAATGAGTACGTCGGAGCTGAAAGAATTGCAATTGTAGCTCGAAGAGCTACTGAAGAAAAGTTACATTCGCCCCAATGTGTCACCTTGGGGAGCCCCGGTCCTATTCGTGAAGAAGAAAGATGGGACGTTGAGGCTGTGCATTGATTTTCGATAGTTGAATAGGGTCACTGTCAAGGATAAGTACCCTCTGCCAAGGATTGATGATCTTTTTGATCAGTTGAAGGATGCGAAAATATTTTCAAAAATAGATCTCCGATCAGGATATCACCAAGTGATAATAAGGGATGAGGACATCAGCAAGACCACCTTTAGAACAAGGTATGGTCATTATGAGTTCATAGTGGTGTCGTTTGGATTGTCCAACGCGCCTATTTTTTTCATGTGCTTAATGAATGGGGTGTTCAGAAATTATTTGGACAAGTTTGTCATAGTCTTCCTGGATGACATCTTGGTGTATTCCAAGACAGAGGAAGAACATGAGCAACACCTGAGAATGGTGTTGTAGGTGTTGAGAGAGCACCAGCTGTATGCAAAACTGAGCAAGTGCTCATTTTACCAAAGGAAAATCCATTACTTGGGACATATTATATCTGAAGAAGGGATCGTTGTGGATCCTAAAAAGGTACAGGGCATTCGATAATGGCCAGTGCCAAGGAGTGTGGCAGAAGTTAGATCTTTTATGGGTCTAGCAGGCTACTATAGGAGGTTATAGCCGGATTCTCAAGGATAGCCCATTCTATCACTTCCTTGCAAAGGAAGGGGAAGAAGTTCTAGTGGACTGAAGAATGTGAGAGAAACTTCCAGCGATTGAAGCAGCTGCTAACCAGTGCTCCAATCCTGAAGATTGCAGATCCAGACAAGGATTACGCAGTATGCATGGATGCATGTAAGGAAGGGTTGGGAGGAGTTCTCAGTCAAGAGGGATTTGTAATTTGTTATGAGTCCCAAAAGTTGAAGGAACATGAGAAGAATTATGCCACTCATGATTTAGAGCTGGTAGAAATTGTCCACGCCTTGAGGAAATGGAGACATTACCTCATGGGCAAGAGATTTGAGTTGAGAACAGACCATAACGGTCTAAAGTATTTATTTGATCAGCCGACCTTAAATGCCAGGCAAATCAGATGGTTGGAGTTTCTGTGCGAATATGACTTTGATATCAAGCATATCAAAGGGAAAGAAAATAAGGTGGTTGATGCACTCAGTAGAAAAGTGCATGACTTACATGATATAGCCATTAGCATGTACCAAACTGAGATGAAAGACAAAATTTTGGAAGCTGCAAATGCTGATTTGTAGTACAAAAATCTTGTAGCAAAGCTACAGCAGTGTGAGAGACCACAGACCAAGGAAAGTTACACCTTGGGAACTAATGGTTTACTTCTATATAAAAATAGAGTGTATGTACCTAATGTCCGAGAATTGAAGCTAGCAATTCTAAAGGAGATGCATAATGTGGCTTATGCTGGACATCCTGGATATCAGAAGACTGTGGCAGTAGTCAAAAGCCATTATTTTTGGTTGATTTTGAAGAAAGAAATTGCTGAATACATCGCCAAATGTATGGAGTGCCAGAAGGTTAAGGATGAGCATAGGCACCCAGCAGGGCTTCTCCAGCCTTTACCTATTCCTGAATGGAAATGGGACATGGTAACAATGGATTTTATCATAGGATTGCCCAGAACAAGCAAGCAGCATGATTCAATCATGGTGGTGGTGGACAAGCTTACTAAAGCTGCCCATTTTATTCCAAAACCACCCACAGAGCAGTAGATGTTGCTGATATTTTTCTAAAAGAATTTGCACGCTTGCATGGAATTCCTAAGACAATTGTGTCTGATAGAGACCCGAAATTCACTTCGAATTTCTGGAAAGGACTGTTCAAAGGATTCAGAACGAATCTAAACTTTAGTACAGCGTATCATCCCAAGTCTGATGGACAGACAGAGAGAGTAAATAGAGTAATAGAAGACATGATGAGAATGTATGTGATGGATAAACCATCAAGGTGGGAAGACTACCTGCATTTGGTAGAATTCGCCTACAATAATGGGTATCATGCATCATTGAAGATGAGCCCATTCGAAGTTCTTTATGGAAGAAAGTGAAACACTCCAGTGAGTTGGGATAATCCAGCTGACAGAGTAGTAGTTGGGCCTGAACTGCTCAAAGAGATGGAAGACCAAATGATAAGAATTAAACATAATTTAAAAGTTGCCCAGGACAGGCAGAAAAGTTACGCTGATAGTAACAGAACCCATAGAGAATTCAAAGTGGGTGATCATGTTTTCCTGAAAGTGAAAACTAATAGGAGTTCCCTGAGGCTAGGAAGTTGCGCCAAGTTGGCAGCAAGATTTTGTGGGCCATTTGAGATCCTGGAAAGGATTGGGCCGATTGCATACATGCTTGCATTACCTGCATCTATAACTATACATAATGTGTTTCATGTTTCACTGCTTAAGAAATATGTACCTGATGCTAATCATGTTATCGATTGGAATGTGACTCAGGTGGAACCAGAGGGTGTCCTGCAAGTGCATCCTATGCGCATATTAGACAGGAAAATCAAATAGCTCTGGAATCGAGCTATAGAACTTGTAAAGTTCCAATGGATCTGGTACATTCCTAAGGACGCGACATGGGAGCATGAAGAGGTTATGCGAGCAAAGTACCTGCATCTTTTTGAAAATTTTGAAAGGGTTGCATATGATGTGTAAAGTTGCACTGAGGACAGTGAAAAAATAAGGGGAGGGGGATTGTAGTGTCCCCAAGGCCGAGCCTCGTTGTAAACCATGTTTTGAAAGGAATTGTAATTATGTTTTATAGGCTGGTGAGCTAAGTTCTTATAAGCTAGAGGCTTATGTGTTTGTTAGGCCAAGGAGCCTAAGTGTTGAAGGCCAGGAGCCTACAGTTGTATATGTAATCATGCAAAACAATTAATAAATATAAACACCACCATGTGCAGACTGACCACGATGAATGAGTGAAGGGGGACTAAGCATCCACAGAGTGGGCAAGGAATTAGGGGCTGAAGGTGGGAGAAGGGGCTAAGTGTTGAGCCTAGGGAGCTTAAGCCTTGGGAATAATATTTTAATATTATTTCAAAAGATATGTGCATTATATGTTTTAACCTAAGTCCTTTTTGGAAGGACATGTGTTTTCCCAAATGGTGGGAGGCACACACGTTGAAGGAACGCATGCAGTCGCATGGGTGACAAGTGTCAACCCTGGCGCATGCAATAAAAGGCCGAGATAATCCATGTTGTGGGTTCCTCCTCCATTCGAATCATGAATTTCCAGAAGGGAACGGGTCTAACTCCTGCAGAGAAACCTTCGTACATCCTCTGAACCGAAAAACGTGTATCTGTGTCGGTTCCGGGATAGCCGTTACATCCCCTGAACCGTCCGAACCTGCGTTGACCCTTGCGTGGATTGTCTATCATGCATCCTCGACAATGAGAGGGAGAGTCTATCCTAGGGGGGGGACCTGCCATTCTTCCAGGGGAGAGAGTCTGTGTGGAATTCCCTGCGAAAATTGCTTCTCAAGCAATTCCGAAAATCAACACCGTGAGACCTAGCGGCCATTGTTGAGCTTGTTCTGAGAGGTCTAAGTCTATATTCCCGATTGACTATGGTGGTCATGCAGAGATGGATTGCACGTGAATTTTTGTCCAGTGTAGGTGGTAATTGAGCCTATGTGTGACCTCTCTCTAGGTGAGGGAGGTGGATGTTGTAGGAAGAGGTTTCTTCCAGAGAGTGTCCAGCACCATCTTTAGGCTCTGAGACTTCCTGATCCGACCTGTTTACGAGGCCCAGAGAGGGAGATTAGCACCGATGGACTGTTCTTGTGAAGGTGTATACTCCCAAGTGGAACAGGCATGTGGGGAATGAGATTCTGGTAGTAGTGGGCGTAAGATGGCATCCTGGGAAGAATCCTTCCAGATTCTAAGTGATGTTTTCCCTGTAACCTCAGCCTAGCTAGGATTCCTTTCCTTGGGGAGGAGCTTAGTCCTAGCTCAGGGGTGATCCACTGTTGAGCTGATGAGCAGTGTGGTCTAAGGCTGGGTGGTTCGTGGAAGGCCTGCACTTGGTTGGTGGATCTCACCATTTGTTACAAGATAAGTGTCTAACTATGTTTTATCACATTTTATCAATATGTTTTGTATCTCTGTGTATTATAATGATCATGCATTCTTCTATGCATTTGGATTAATGTATTTGCCATGGATTATTTATGTTAAAAGGAATCTTATGCTTACTCTGATTTTAAATGTATTTCATTGCTTAAACGCACGCGATTAACTATGAATGAGAATGTGTCATTCCGCGTAGTAACACCTACACGGTAGCCAAGGTGCACTACAGTCATTCTGGGTTATCTACCAAGTAGTCTTATAGTAACCCTAGGTAGTTGATTGAAAAGGGGTGTTACAATAAGGCCTCGAGAGATTAGCTCGAATGTGCATACTCACACCACAGACCGAATTGGGTAGGAAAGAAGATCACTGAGAATCAATAAATGGAAGTCTTCATATAATAATCTATCACATCCTGTAGGGTTAAATTTTGAAATTGAATTTATTGGGGGGCATGGTGTGAAGTATATATCGAGCAATAAAATGTAAGGGGTCACATTAAGGGTGATGAGAATCCATGGAGTCATGAGAATGGCAAGATATACAAGAAGGAATTAAGTCTAGTGAGTTTTTTTAGTCGGAAAAAAAATGAGTATGTTGTCGGTTGAGTCAACTTAGTCATCAATAAAATGAAAATAATGTAAGTCGATATTTAATAGTAGAATTCAGTTTCTAATCGACAAAAGTGAAATCCAAAATCCAATTGACAACATTTTAGTAAGTGGATAAAATCTCACCATGGGAAAAAAGGAGGTTTATAGAAAACTATTAAATCGTAGTAAGAGATAAATATTTAAAGATTCATATTAACAATAGAGTCATACTCAAGTAAGAGTCATCCATTATGTAATGTGAAATGTAGATTCCAACACATTGTCTTGAGATTATTTTAGCAATGTTTGAAGAATTTACAAAGCATCTAGTGAGAGCACCCATGAGCAACCGAGTAGATAGAGATTTTGGACAGAGTATAGAAATTCCACTAAGTGTTTTGATTGAGCAAGCCAACCGGCAATAAAGAGCACACATATATTGTACCATTGTAGTTGAGCATCGATTCAAAGTTATTATAGTATGAGCAAATAAGCATTTGATTAAGCATGCAAACTTCTAGAGGTTATTGATTTTGAGATTCTCACTACATTGACAATAAAAGAAAGCATTCAAGAAAGTGACATTAGATGGCACGATGTTGGTTTAATTATTTGTGTTATGTCTTTAACATGATTGACCCAGGTCCAAGTACTGGAGTTCCAGCAAAGCCTCTAAAAGTATCGGCCCTCCTGGTAAACTAGAAGGCAACGTGACACACAAAGTGCACTATGCAGTCTCACTCAATATAGTATTAATGGGTGAGTGCAATACTCAAGTGTTTGCAGTCTAGGATTGAGTGGGGATCTCAGAAGTGTGCGTTGAAATTTCTATCTAACTTATTAACGCATTATACTGTCATTCCCAATTATGCATGCATGTAATGTAATCAACACATTAGCTCATTCATTCATCATGCTAGCATATATTTATAAGTAGTAAAAGAGACGCAAGCATTCAATTACATAACAAAGGTTTTATCGTGGTTCACCCCCTCTTGGGCTACATCCACAAAGATTTGGCTCTCAAGCTTTTCTATTATGGTAGTTCCAAAGCTACAACACCGCACACTTTACAACTCATCCTCAGTCGGGTAGAGATCTATTACGAGGTGGACTAGATCACACCTGGCTCCTCGGCCTGTGATCTAACCCTTGAGATATACCCTCATGACCCTCTACATCTCAACAACTTAAAAAAATGGGTCATATGACAGAAGTGTTACATCTAGTTATCAAAACAAGACTCTTCCTAAAAAACCCTCTATCTCTTCTTCTCTCTCTCTCCATAGTGTTATTTTTCCTCTCTCAACTAATGCCTAGGTATCTCTATATATCAGCCATTACAATGTATTACAAAAACCCTAACCATAACATTGTTAGGTCTTCCTTGCATGCACGCGTGTTTCTCTTCCTTCCAGTTGTCGCTTTCCTCGTGCATCCCTTTCTTCCCAAAATAACCTTTCTTTTTTACTTGGCATGCTACCAACAGGCCCCCAACACTGACATGTGGCTTGTCCTGAGCCACCTAACCCCTGTGTGCTTCATTGATCTCCCTTGTGATAACTTGGAACTTCTCCATGAGCTTTGTTGCTTGTGTTTGGGCCTGCGCAGTCTTCTCCTTGAGTGTGTCCAATACCTGCACTACAATATCGTCGCTGACCATCCTTGCACATTATGCCTGGGTTTGTGCCATATATGTTTTGGTTTCCTCTGCATGTGCAATGACCTCTATTTTTCACTCCTGGAGCGGTACCATTTGAGCCTGGTGCTGCTTTTTTCTGCATCTGCACAATTATGAGTTATACCTGTAGTTTGTTCAAGTCTTGCGCTCCTTTGACATGCTCCATGATCGGCATTGTCTTCTTCCCCTTCTTGAGTTACTGGATAGCTCCACTTATCCTTTCTCCTTCCTGGTCCCACTGTTGGACCTGTTGATCCTCTTCCATCCTCATCCAGAGTTGTGTTGCTTTCTCGAACAAGTCAGTCATCGCATGGACTTGTCATTTTATCTCTTGTATATATGTTGTTTCCTCCTACTTCCTTTGATCCTTCAATGTTGGTGGAGTGGTAGGTGTGATATGCTCTCGGAGCTGCATGATCCGATGTTGGTATTGATCGATTTTCTACACAATCTGATCAATCTACTATGTCTTCATGAGTTTGACCGTCTATGCATTCTTTGGGATATTCTCATAGGCTACGACCACTTTCTGCTCCAGACCCTTCACGCGTTCCTTCTCATCTTTGGTCTCGATATTGGCCTCTCGAGTATCAATTCCAACCCATCCCAATCATCCTTTTTTTGTTGAAATTTTTTTGTCTCCGTGCATGTGCGAGACTGAACCTCCTATGTAATGTTGACCTACAATTTATACAAGTCCTTGGTTGGTATCCATGGCAATACCAACTATAGTTGAGCAAGTTCCTTTAGGGGTGTTGTCTAGATCCTGTCTTGCTCACTTGATCCATCTTCACCTCCTATCTGTGATGTTGACAGGCTCGTTTCTATGCAACTACCGACTGTCTGCGCTTCCCTGATTTTCCTGAGGAGTTGTCGCATGTATGCTAGATCTTCTTCAATTATGTCCCTTTGGCATGCAACATTCTCAAAATCCTTGACTGTGCAATCCTGGACCATTTGGGACACCATGTATGCATCATCCTCAGTGATTGTGTATTTTGGGGGTGTTCTATGTGCCTTCGTCTTCTTGTGCACAACCCCCATCTGGGTGGTTGGCTGCTTAATCTGGCCTTGTTCTTGTGGAGTAGCACTTGATGTAGTTCCATATGCTGCCTCAACCTATTTTTGTTGTACTTGTGGCACCTGTGTGTTTTTATTTTTCCCTGTCTAGGCTCCTGACTTGGATGTCCCCCCTTTCTTCTGTTGTGGCTTGTTCTGACTTGCCCTTGGCTTCTTGGGAACCGTTACTTCCTCAGGCTATGTATGTTCCTGCCCCACCTCCTTAGCATGTGTGTGTTCTTATCTTACCTCCTCCTCCTCTATCTCTGTGGGTATTTCTCGAGTGAGGACTGGAATCTTCCATTTGTCTTCCCAATCCTTAATGGCCATTTGTATGTCCCCCTCCGTGATGCAGTACCATAATTGTAGCCATTGATTGTCGAGGTCCTTCCGTGCCTGGATCCACATCGCATGTCTAGTGGCTTTGAAGTTGGCTATGCCCTGATACCGTGAAACAGCTTCCAGAGTTACCCTCCAAGTGTTGGTGAAGGTGTCCTATAGGTTGCGAGGATATCCTTCGAATATAGCTACATTTGATTTCCTATTCTTGGCGTTCAAAGTGTCTCCAAGAGATTAGTATCACGCTCTGTGGCAGGGTTTGGGTCTAGTGGAAAAAATGAGTACTTTGGCTCCTTCCATCCCATAATGGCTATCAGAATGAGTAACCATGAATAATGAAATTACGACCCTAGATCATGCACATCCTTGTAGTCGTCTAGGAATAGATTCAACAAGTAAGTGGCCCAGTTGAGTGTGGTTCCCTCGACACACTACACTGCAACTGTGACAACCCCGACTGGGACTTCCACCTTGCGACATTTTTTGAGAAACTTGCATGCCATAATTTTTGTGGCCATTCTTGTCGCAACGTCACTAATACACTTGACAATGATTCTGCACAACCCCCTTTCGGTGTCATATTTATTCGTCATCTCCTCATCCAGTGCTTTCTCTTTTGTTTTGTCCTTGAGGAATTGTGTGAGATCCATGCCCCATGATGGAAGCCCTATGATGTGTGCAATGATCTCTACGTCTATTGAAACAAGTTGTTCCAGCCATAGATATCCGCCATGTGTGACCGACATCAGCTGCTCGATGCAGATGTTTTCATATTGGCCTCTCCCAAAGTGTGGTAGGTCCAACAGACCTAAAATCCCAGTTTTTTCTAGTCCTGCTGCCCACTAGAGTGGTTGATGGATTGGTTTCCCAAAGGGCCCTATACCCACAGTATGTAGGTAGACTTTCTTAGCGAACTCTGGGAGCTTGTCCATGTCTGTTATATCATGGTCTAAGTACCTCAATTTCTCTACATATCCTAACAAATTTGCGGATATGCATACCCCTTTTGGTATGCATGAAAAAACAATTGGGTTGTCTGCAGGGTGACCTAGGTACCGTTTGCTTTTCCTTTCGCGGTGGTCGATGACTCGAGGTTCCATCCTCCATTGTTCGTTCTTTGACATACTCCTCTGGTCAGGACGTGACATCTTCCACTGCTCCCTCATGTGGTTGTTTTGATGTTGTTGTCTATGATTCTTCTGGCACGGTCGTTTCTTCCTAGTTTCGAGCCGTCCCATTGACTTTCGGGGCTTCCATAGGGTTTTCGGATTTCATTTGGTTGCCTACATCCTCATTTTGTCATCCCTACCCCTCTTCTGGCATATCAATGTCCATTCCTTCTAGTGTTTTCTGTTGGGTTTCTTCCTCAATGGGTGTGGGGTTTCCTAGTGTTGTATCCGACGATGGGATTTTTTCCACATTGACAACTTCTGGCGGCTAAGATGGTTGTTGTTTGCTTCCCTGTGGTTGCGATTGTGCTCTGGTACTACTTCGGGACTGTCTGGTAGTCTGACTCGGTTCTCCCTATTTAGGTGGTTCCATGGTGGTAAAAAATTTCATTCGTCGAGCTCAGTAGCCTCTGCAACCTTCACTCTCTGCTCTGTATGCTCTCTCATTCTATTCCTTTTCCAATTTTCTAGTAACCTTTCCACTCCCGCGTCCCTACTTTGTATCAGCATCGTGAGAATCTTGTCGAAGATGTTTCCACTTTTATGCTTTAATTGAAATCCCGGTTCCTTCGTACTTTCCATTGATTTCCCTTACCATCGCCAGTTGGTGCGATTAATGCAGCATCCCGTCATTCATTTCTGACATTCAATTCCGCTAGCCTCCATCAATTGGCGCTTCTTTTTTTGTATCTTCCTTTCCCACTTGTTTTTATTTTGAACTAACTAATGGCCTTGTCTCCATCAGGATCATATTGTTGAGCATGTGTGCTCCTTCTCCTTTTGGTGCACTATGCTTCTTGTTGGTACCTTTTGATATCCTGTTTGGTACCTTTTGATATCCCACTTTTTTTTTTAGTGTGCGATGACTTTTAAGTTGCGGGTGGTCAGTTGTCCTTGTACAGCTTCAGTTGAATCCCATTGATCATCCCTCTAAGTTATGCGCCTCCTAAGTCCTTCAACTATACAACTCCCCCATCTGTGACAGTTTTTACTTCATATGATCCTAACCAATGCATTCTGAGTTTTCTCGGATGTTGAATGGATTTACTATCATACATCAACACCAAATATCCTTCCTTGAAAGTTTTCCTCTTGATATGTCTATCATACCAAGATTTGTCCCTTTCTTTATGAGCTTCTTGGTAGAACCCTACTAGGATCATCTCTTCCTCCATCATCATCATTTGACTCAGCCTATCCTATACTGCGCCTCATTCTGTCATGTTCGTAATTGCTTCTACACACAGACTGGGTACCAAATATTCTAATGGAACCACTACTTCTTGTCCATATACCAATCTGAATGGTGTGTGTCATGTCAGCTTCTTGCATGTGGTCATGTATTCCCACAATAATGCTGGTATTTTTAGGTCGCAATCATCCCTATCAACATTACAGATCTTCGTTAGTGCATTCTCTAGGATTTTGTTACAGGCTTCTATGGTTCCATTATCTTGTGGATGATATGGTGATGGACTTTAAATTCCTTAGTCATAGCCTTAATAGTGTTGTTAATGAAGTGAGTGCCTTGTTCGCTCATCAAAATCCTTAGGCAACCAAATCTAATGATCATTTTCTCAAATAGGAAGTGTGTTGATGTTTTTGCACTGCAATCTTTGACTGTTTTTGCTTCTGGTCATCTTGTCAGGTATTTTTTCACGGTGATAATGTACCTTGCTCCTATCCTCTTTTTTGGTGGGTTAATTGGTCCCACAAAATCTATTGCCCATTTTTCAAATACCTGCAATGTTACCAGTGGTCGTAAGGGCATCTCGTCCCTTCTATTTAGTTTACCAACCCTCTAACATACATCACATTTCTGGCAGTACTCTTTCAAGTCTCTGTGAATGGTCGGCCACCATAGTCCTGCACGGAATACCTTCTACATGGTATATTTTCCTGCGTAATGTCCTCCTACTATTCCCTCATGGGATTCTGCTAAAATCCTTGGTATTTCATGTTCTAGCACATACCTTTGCAAGATGTTATCTACACCCATTTTGTATAAGTGTCCTGCAATAAGCTAATAATCTGCAGCCTGGACTACCAGGTTTTTCTTCTATGTGGTGTTGTATTCCTGTGGTGCAGTTCCTGTACTCAAGTACTAGATTATGTCTGTGAAGTATTTATCGACGATTTGGACTGAAAATAACTATGTGTCTGGAAAGTTGTCCTCTAAATTTGTAAGTTCCTCTCCATTCATGACCCTTGACAGGTGGTCAGGTCCTGCGTTCAGCTTCCCTAGCTTGACTATTACTTCAAAATCAAATTCTTGAAACAATAGTAACCATCGGCATATTATCCCCCCCAACATTGGCTTGTTGACTAGGTACTTAAGGGCTGAATGATCTATGAACATCTTAAAATTTCTTCCTAGTAAGCAATGTTTGAACTTTTGGAGTGCATAGACCATAGCTAGGCCTTACCTCTCTGTAGTGTTATAGTTATGCTTTGATTCTAACATTTTTTTCTTGCAAATGCTATCGAATGATCCAATTCTCCTTCTCTTGGATGTGCCAAAATAGCTCCAAGTGTTATGGCTGATGCATCTACATGTATGTGGAATGTCTTCTCCCAGTATGGGAATACTAGTATTGGCATTGTTACCATATTTTCTTTCAACATATCCAGACCGTGTTGACAATCCTCATTCCACTGAAACTTTTTATATTTTCTTAACAGTTTCTCCATTGACACGGTGATATGTGCATACCCTTTGATAAAAAAATTGTAGTATCATGTGTGTCCCAATGTCTCTCTTAGTTGTCGAACTGTTTTTGGTGGTGGTAGGTTAACGATTACTGTAGTTTTGGCAGGATCTACTAGTAAACCTTACTTGCATACTATATGGCCAAACTATGTTCTAAAGATGCACTTCTTGATGTTTAATGATATTTGGCACTGCATGCATATTTCTAATATCATTCGCAAGACCTCTACATGGTCTTTCAATAGACTATAGATTGTCCAATCGTACAAGTATACTTCTAGAAACTAGTGGATAAATTCCTTAAATGCAGTTATGACTACTCTAGAGAATATTGTCGGTGCATTCTTTAGTCCAAATGGCATGACTATGTACTGGTAGAATCTCCATTCCATAGAAAAAGTGGTCTTGTATCTGTCTTCTAGTGCTATCTTGATCTGATGGTATCCTGAAAATCCATCGATGAATGAATAAACTTCGTGTCCTCCTATGTTCTCCAACACCTCATCCATGAAGGGTGTAGGGAACGGGTCAGGTAGGCACGCATCATTCAACTTCCTCAAGTCAACGTATATTCTTATCCTGCCTTGTTTTTTCTCCTGAACTACCATCGGGCTTATCCATTCTGATTCTTCCATAGGTTCTATGATTCTGGCTTCGATCATTCTATCCATCTCAGCTTTGACTTTTTGTTTATATTTCAGATTTAGTCTGTATGGTCGATGTCTGATCAGTCTTTCCTCAGCTCTGAGTGGTATCTTCATTTATCCTAGTTCTCCTGCTATGCCCTTCATTTATGTAAACGTTGTGGGGAATAGGTCGTTGTATTCGCGCAGTAAATCTATTATGCTTTCCACTATCTGCTAATCCCAGTAGTCTCCTATGCTGGCCATTTTGGGATTCTCAACTGTCCCAATGTTGACTTTATTCACCTTGATCAAAACAATAATTACTTTTGATTCTAGAGGTGCACCTTCCACTTCTCTTTTGCCTTCTGCTTCCTTGATATGAATATCGCGCGGGTCGTCTTCCTCTGGTACTTCTTCTTGCACATGGTAGAATGACAACAATTCTTTCACTATATGTCTGTTTCACTATTGCTCCTCTGTTATGAGTTTGACTTATGGTTCCTGAATGAATATCACCCCTCTTATGTGCTTAAGTGTTGCATCTATGTTGGGGTTCTCATCCTTGAATGAGAAACTGATTGTAAATTTTTGTTGTAGTACTATCCAACTCGTAGCTCCTCTATGCACTTCTTGGTTCATATACCAGTTTGTTGGTATACCCTCTAATGTGTGTACGAAATGATGAGGCCATTCTTCTGGGGGTGTCATTTTTCACAACGCTCTGCACTTCTCCAAGTGTTCCATTGGTGCCCCCTGTCCATCGTACTTTTGTTGCTGGTTGCTTCCTTGCTTTTTTCCAAACCTTATGCGTAGTAACTACTTAGATTGGTACCAATCCTTGATTGTTTCATTGTGTGCGCCCCACCATCTTGCAGATGTGGCCTTGAGTGCTATATCGAGTGTTGAGATTCTATGGTTTTATAACACTTCATCTTCGTAATGTATCAAGAATGCATCTAGATTGTTTACCACGTGGAAACTAGGTGGTTCCCTTATCTCTGTACCTACCCATCTTATTGTGCAGTATATTCTTGTGCATCTTCTTGTGGAAACTTTGTGTAGCCTCTGTTGCCAGTTTTCTAAACCTGTATCTGAGTCTGACGCACATGAATTAATGCTCCGCCAACTGAGTATCCCATCTATAGTTGGTTTCACATGATCCTCATCTCACGCATTTGTTCTATACAATTGGATAATTTCTTCCAAGTCCAAGCAAGTAGGATCTAGAAACCTCTCCCCTTCTGATGGGTCTAATGGTGCAATGGCCCTATATTCTCCTGAATCAAATCTCATTTTTTTTGTTTTGAAGTTGATTATGAACTAGTTATTAAACACCCAATCCAATCCAACAAATGTTGGATATGGTGTTGTGTCGTCCACTATTTCAATCACTTTGAAGTCAACTTTAGTGTGCACTCCATATAGATCTACTGTCACTCCTTTCAGTCTTCCAATTGGTAGAACTATGTGTTGGTTTGCTAGTTTCAACTGAATGGCTGAATATCCTAATGTGGGCTCTCCCATACATTGACATGTCTTCTTGGGTAGTACATTGACTTCAGATCCTAGATCCAGTATGATATCTCCCATGTTGAAATCTCCGATGTTGGAGTTTAGCCTGAACTCCCTACTTGTTCTTCTCCTTATATGTAGGTGATTAACTGTTTTTTGCTCTAGTTTTCCTTCTGTCTCTATGCTACATCTTTCTAACATATTTTGCAATATTTTGATAGAGGATGGATCATTCAATAGGTTTACACATGATTGTAAAAATCCTTTGATTGTACTTACTTGTCCTAGGGGATGAATTTCTTTGGTATTATCCAACGATGGAGGCATCTCATACTCTGGTACTTCCTTTCTATGTTGTGCGGTTGATGTCAATGCGGTGTCTTGATTCGGAAATTATTGTTTGGATTTCTTAAATATCTCCTTCTCATTCTATTCATTGAACTGCTTCCTTGGTTCGATATTCTTCTTCACCCATCGGTGTTGTATTGGTTCTTGTCGGACTGCGTCATTTCCTATTTTAGCTCCTCAACACATAACCATGTTGATGCTTCGTCCGTCATCCCTTGATTCTGCTGAAATCCATTGAACATTCTAATTGTTTTGATTCCTCTTTTCCTATATCTTCCTTAATAACATAGGACATTCTTCTGTGTCATGATCCGATGCACGACCATACATACAAGCCACTGGTGGAAGTGGACATTCTCTTGCATAGTTTCGTCTTTGTTGACAGTTGTGACATACCACTAGTCCTCTACCTCTTCCAAAGCCTCATCTTGCTCGTCCTCTGCCTCTGTAGTCAGCTCGATCTCCTCGTGGTGCGTTATACTGAGGCACCTGATTGTACTATGCGGTATTGTACTATGGATATGCGGTATTATATTGTTGTTGCGCAGTATTATAATGTATTTGCACAGTGTTGTATGGGGCTGGTATCTGGTTAAACTGAGGTGTGGCTTTCCCAGTCATCATTTCTTCCTGCACGTTGTATGCATCTAATGTCCTCTCTCTCATCAACTCCATGGTTCTACAATATCTATCATCATGGCCTACTGACTTGCAAAAGTTGCAATATGAAATCTTTGGGACTGTCTGGACTTCTACATCATTGGGCGGTAATATGGGTCGTGACCCTGTTTCCTACAGATTTCACACCATAGTCCTCATATTGGTAACGGATTTGGCATTCCCGCTTCCATATACTGCATGATTGTTGGAAATTCGTTCTTATGGTGTCCTTTAGTCCTGCATGTGGTACACCAAATGGCTTCTTGTTTGTCCTTACTTTTGTTCTGGTTTCGCTAGAATGTTAAGTTATTCAAATCCTCCTTCATCTCTTTGATGGTTGGGTCGGTCTTCCAATATTGGTTTTCTTCTAGTTGCAGGGTTGCCTGCAGAGCCTCTTCCTGTGTTTAAAACTTATGTTGTCGTAGTGTATATTTTAAGTGTGGTAATAGTGAATTGACATACATATACTTATGAGATATTTCAACTTTCCTTTTAGTCTCTTGAATCTCTGGTCAATATCCCATACAGATTCTCCTGGTTTTAGTCTAATTTCTATCATCTCGTTCATGTACTGGTCCTTTGAAATTGGCTTCTGAAACTCATTTATCAGTAACTTATTGATATCCGCGATCGTTCGGGTTGTCCTGGTGGATTTTTTGTAGCTAAACTCATATATCAATCCAGTGCATGATCCCTTAGAGTAATCTCTAGCCGTGCAAGTTTGGTGTCCTCGTTTGTGATCTATTTCTCTTCTCAGATCTTCTCACAGATAAATAAGTGCTTTTCCAGGTCCTCTGACGCTTCTCCTTTGAATTCTGGTAACCTTATGGTGGGATCGTGTCCTTCCATCCTGAATGTTGAACTACTACCTCCGTGCGATGTATATACTTTACTAATGATTCTTGAACTGGCTCCTCCATTTTTTTTTCCCTATGTAGATGTACTTCCTGTTGTCTTCCTTCTCCCGAAATTCAGTTGTCTAAACGGTGGTGTTCTTTTTGGTGAGTTAGTTGTACATGGGTTGATGGGTTCCACACTGACATTAATATGGATAGGATTGTTTCCTTCTATTCCCGCTCTTGGACCTCTCATCTTCCTCTCATATGTTGTGCGCAGGATTTCCTCAATCTTCTCTACAGCCCGAAGATCCTCTACCTCCTCTTCATCACTTTCCAAGCCTTCCCTCATGGCTACAACTCTCTTCCTTGTGTTCACCTTGTATTGGTAGGGTACTCCACTAAGCATTTTTCCAATTGCCTCCATGATCCGATTGATCTGGTCATTGTCCATCATGATTGGGTCCAAGGCTTCCTCCTTCTTTTCTTTCTCTGCTTCTCCTTCCATTTCTTCTCTTTCTGTGAGTGCTTCCCCCCTTCCCCATGCATGCAGGGAAGTTTAGTTGTTTGATTCCATTGTCATTACACCTTTATTATAGAGAAATATCTTAATATAAGTATACAATGATCTAATATACCTTCCTTGAAGTCCTCGTAGAAACTCTTGCTCTGTTGCATTGTACAACTTTGTGGTATCTACCACAAATTCTATTATAAATCCTACTACAATACTGTCAAGCCAAAAATCTACTGCGCGGGTGAATTTATTGTTCACCTACTGTAACTGCTCAATCTGAACTGGGGTCCACTCAGATCTGGTTTGTTGTGTGGTTATCTCTCAACCTCAATATCCACTACTGCAATAAGTGTGGAAAATCATAGAAAAAGACTTCATGTAGATCAGTAAACACATACTTCTCAAGGTATTTGTGTGGTGTTATTCTAGGGTTTCTGTTATCTTTTTGCGCAAACTCTAGCTCCTCTTTCTTCAGCCAGCTTACGATCTCTACTCTTGTGGGATTCCATAGTCTCAACATCCCCTTCTAGCAGCGCATTCTTCTCACCTTCTTGTAGTCTGGTTCGGTATTCTTTGGACTCGCCTTCCATAAATCTTACCCTCTTTTAACATATCCCATATACTCAATCCTATATTGTTCCAACCTACAATAGAACCAGATGTTGGTTTAGGTATATGCATTATGCCTTTAACATGATTGACCCAAGTTCAAGTCTATTGGGGTTCCAACAAAGCCTCTAAAACTATCGGCCCTCTTGGTAAACTAGAAGGCAACGCAATGCACAGAGTGCACTGTGCAGTCTCACCCAAGATAGTATTAATGGGCTACTGCAATAATTAGGTGTTTTCAGTCTAGGATTGAGTGGGGATCTGAGAAGTGTGCGCTAAGAGTTCTATCTAACTTATTAACTCATTATACTATCATTCCCAATTATGCATGCATGTAATGTAATCAACTCATTAGCTCATTCATTCATCATGCTAGCATCTACTTATAAGCAATAAAAGTGACACAATCATTCAATAACATAACAAAGGTTTTACCGTGGTTCACCCCCTCCTGGGCTACATCCACAAAGATCTAGCTCTCAAGCTCTTCTATTATGGCAGTTCCAAAACTACAGCACCATGCACTTTACAACTCATCCTTAGTCAGGTCGAGATCTATTACGAGGCAGACTAGATAACACCAGGCTCCTCAGCATGTGATCTAACCCTCGAGATCTACCCTACTGACCCTCTATAGCTCAAAAACTTACAAAATTGGGTCATATGAAAGAAGTGTTACATCTAGTTATCAAAACATGACTCTTCCTAAAAAACCCTCTATCTCTTCTTCTCACTCTCTCCATAGTGTTATTTTTCCTCTCTCATCTAATGTCTAGGTATCTCTATATATACATTTATGGCTCATCATCCATTACAATGTATTACAAAAACCCTAACCCTAATGTTTTTAGGTCTTCCTTGCATGCACATGTGTTTCTCTTCCTTCCAGTTGTTTCTTTCCTCCTGCATGCCTTTCTTCCCAAAATAGCCTTTCTTTCTGATTTGGCCTGCTACCAAAACACGCACACAAAGAGAATAAAGAAAAAATGATGAGACAAGATTGAATAAAATTATTGAACCCCCCATATATGAATTAAAAAGCATAGTCCCTTGGATTGTGACATCAAAGGTCAATTAACTATATAAAGTAAAACAAGATATATGGAGTGTCTGAGCTAGAGTATAGAATAGACAATTGACCCACCAAAGACACCATGAGAAAATGGTGTAACAATGGATCATGGAGACTCCATTGTTGTGAGGTTTTGAGACCTCTAAAATAAACACAAATCCTTAGTATTTTGGCTTCTTGTTTCTTTGGTTGTGCCACCATAGGGCTAGCCCATCCAAATTTTTCTATGAGGTATAATATCCTTACTACATGCATAGTTTCAATTTCCTTTTGGACAATCTCTTTATACTTATGTGAAAATATGCATGGCCTCTTTTTTCACAAGATTTGCATATGTGGTTAGGTCAATCTTCATTTCTCCCATCTCCCCAACCAATTCCTTCAAGCCCTTATAATCTCTTGTAAATACATCTTTGTATTCTTTCAGTTAGTCGACTATCTCTCTCGTTTCTTTATTGGACCAATAATATACAATCTTTGCAATCTTTAGTTTCCCATAATTTGGTATATCAACTTCCTTGAATTGGATCTTTGTGCCCATCAACAATTGATTTGGAATCGTTTATCTTTCTTTCCCCTTCTTTGATCTCATTGTATGTAGTTGGGATGTTGATTTTGTCGTCCTCTTCTTTGTGGGTCTTTTTATTTATTTACTTTAGACATAGACGTTACAAGGTGGGTGATCAGGGAACTCATCGCAGAACTTGTCACAGACTTCATTGCATAGGTAGACTTGGTTGAATTGCTCTGTAACTAAATTCGGTGTTGGAACTATTGTGCATACCTTGCAGAGACCAAGATCATAGTTTGTTGTTGAATCGAACAATTGGGCAAGGAATATAAAAACAAGATTGTTGCACAACTTGTCGCAGATTCAGATGGTTTGATTCATGATGAAAGTCAGTGTCGAAACTATTTTGCAAAACTTCAGAGACCAGGAACAAAAGTTCATTGGGAGAACTAGAGAACTTGGGAAAGGAAGATAAATGCAGGTCTATTGCATGACTTCTCACAGAGATAACCACAAAAGTGATTGTGAAGTTATGGACTTAGATGAATTTCTGAAGTGGACAGATGGACTCAACCTTGCATCACAATAGACAATGATTGAGGGGAGTTCATTTAGAGAGTCAGTTCCTTGGGAAAGAAAAGTTCCAATTATATACAACAATCTTAGAACATGCTTGCATCAAATGATGGCATTGATAAAGGCATGGTTGGCTTGAGTTCTTTCATTTTCCAAGTGTTGCAACGAGTTCTTTGAAGGGAAGATAGATGACTTGGTAGTTAAAGTGTGTTATGTTTCCATGGTGAAAACCAACATAATTGAGGGTGACTCAAGCAATACAAATTTGGAAAAGTCTTGTAGTAGTTTGGGACACCTTGGTTGGGCAAACATGTGGAAGATCTTGGGACGAAATTCCTAGATGGGTCTTGTGGTGGACTTAGAAATATTTTATTCAACTGTGAAGGTAGCTTAGGGGAGATACTAAACTCTTTGATGAGGTGTGTTGGACAAGTCATTGCGGTGGTGAGCAATGAAGTTTGGATGTACCAAGATGAGAGGATGGGTGAGGCACTCTAGTGGTTGGTGCCTTAGCTAGATTTGTTGATTCGGGTGGTGACGTGATGCGTCACGATGAAATTTCCAAGGTTTGGATGCTTGCTACAAGTGCAAAGTAGTTTTGTTCCAAGAGACAGAAGGAGTTAGCAAGGAAGTTAGCCAAGAATCATTGACAATCAACCTGAATGGGTAGAATGAAGACCCAATGACTTGGGTGGTGTTTTATCGCCTTTGGTATGGGACATTGGATGAGGAAGAGTGCACTTTGGTGACTTGCAGACAATTGTGTGACAAATTAGAGATCTAGTGGAGGTCATTGGTTGAGGTTGGTAGAGGTAGTAGAAATTTTGGTCGCACACAACTTTGGGGAGATGAAAATGTGGTTGGTTGCATAGGTTGCGGATAATTTTTGGGTGAGTTGAGAACTTGGGGTTTCCACTTTGACATAATTTTGGGGTTTCCAGTTTGCACAAAACTTGGGGTTTCCAGTTTGCACAAAACTTGGGGTTTCCAATTTGACAAAATTTTGGGGTTTCTGGTTGGCACGAAACTTGGGGTTTCCACCAAAATTTGTTGTAGCATAGGCACAAGTTTCAGCGGAGACTTGGAGATCACATATTTTATGGATATTTCCAAGGATGACAACGAATTGAGGTGGGGGAGGATGTAATCCCTTTGGATATTATTTCAGGCATGCACACTTCCACCATAGATTGAATCAAGAAGGTGATAAAATCAATGAGAATGAAGAAATGAAAGTATTCATATAGAGGGGAGTTAGGGTTCCTTGGGCATGCATCATGCCAAGGGACGACTCCACCCAAGGTTCCTTGCAATGAAAGTTAGACGATAGATGATTTAGCGAAGACTTGAGGGGGGGACTTTGGCACTCCATTGACAAAGGGAAAATTAGCTAAGGCATATGGGGCACACTTAGGAGAGTCAGACCAACTCACCTAAGGGGCACACACACCCAATATGATGAGTCAGTTCTATAGATGGGATGTACCAGTCCCAAGGGGAACAACGATTGAGAGCACATGGGTTCATTGGGTGATTGAGTCCGTGAAGGGGTGTGAAGATTCATTGGGTCATGGGTTCACGAAGGCACACGACACCCTCAAATGATGAAATGGTTCACATGGTGGCCTTTGGAGAACCTTTAAGAGAACAAGGACGCACAACTGAAAGAGACATTTTTTGCAAGAATTTAGAGGACAAGATCTCTATGATTCTGAGGCAAATGAATCGAAGAATATCCATTAATGAGTGAAGTATCTCCACTTTGGGAGGACTTTTGATGCCTTGAGGAGGAGAGTTGTATGGAAACAACATGGTGAAATTCTCTTGGGCATATTTTGGTTAAGTGTGGAAATGAAAGTATGTGGAGGCATGTGTGGGAGACAAAACCAAAATATGTGAAGTCTTTGGAAATGAACTGGTAGAGTGTACAAAAATGAAGAGATGGAAAGTATATGATTGGAGGAATGTCTGAGGTGCAATGCGGGTGGTGATGAAGATGGTTGCAATAGAGAGGCTTGTGGTCACAAATATTTTCATGAGCATCTTGGTGAGATGAGTTGAGTTGTTTAACTCTACCCTATAGTAAAATGATATGATCATGCTCATGTTGTAATCATTCTTCTATAAAAAAGACTTGGTTGGGTGTCACATACCCACTACGACAACCTAGATTTTTTGTCTTGTATTCGAGGGAAAGAATCCCCGAATTTCTATGGGGCCTAGCACAGACCATCCCTTCCCTTATCCTCCTCCATGTGCTCATTGTCTATGACCACAGGCCTTACCATAATGGCACTTCCATCTTTTGTGTTTCGGGATTTCGGTGTGCGATCTCTCCCCAGCTCCCTTGTTATAACCCTAAATTGTACCACACATGCTTACCTGGCATCAGGCCAACTCATATCTCTTCCTTGCCAAAGCCATGTTGAATAAACTCTTGAAAATCCTCTTAAAATCAAGTGGCATGCGCCCTAACCCTCTACTACATGCGTTGGAACACTGGCAGGCCTACTACTACACGCGTTGGAATGCTGGCTAGCCTACTACAGCCCGCATTTACCTAACAAAGCACAAAAACAGGAAAGTTGTCGACGGGACAAAAAAATATGGGTTAGTTAACTGAAACTCCCAGCCATGCATGGCCGAGAGTTCGTCCAAAACCCTAGCTCCTTCTAGCCTATAAAAGAAGGGGTAGGGGTACTATTTGGAGGAGGAAAATTATAGCGAAGAAACTCTGCCCAATTGCTGAATCCATTTGTCCCAACCCTTTAGCCTTTCCTCAAGCTTAAGGAGAATTAAAGCAAAGTAGTTGGAGGACAAAGAAGAGGAGGAGCCCAGGATAAGGATCCAGGAACGGTGGTCGGTCTCTATCATTATTGTAAGTTGATTCATCTTGAGATTAATAAAAGAAACGTTACAATGGAGGAATTATATATGTTTTATTTGATTTATGCTTAATCTTTAACCCTCAAGTAGAAAATAGCATGCATGCATAGTGTTTTGTCTTGATTGCAGGATTTTCTTTGGAAGGAGCAGCGCAAGCAAGTGGACAAAGTGCAACGGAGGATCTACACCAAACATCAGTAAAAAGGTTAGTAGGTTCTTTCCATGATTGTACGTGAAAAAGGGTTCTAGGTTTTGGGGTGGTAGATGAAAAGTGATTTCTTTAAGGTCGTGATCTGCATGCAAGTCTAGCCCTAGCTTGCTAGTCCGTAGGGTATTATTTCCCAACAACATCCCTGTCCCTTGAAATACTGAAACCCATAATGGGGTTAATGAGCTCCTTGGCTCCCCTTTTTCCTACTACATGTGACCACCTCAGTGAACACACGCTAACACCAAATGGCGCTACCGAAACTCAACTTTCAAGATTCCTGTTGCAAGGAACCCTTGTTCCTTCAATCCCCGAAACCCGAAAGCCCGGTATCATCCGAATCTACGGTCCAGATCGTTGACTTGATCAACAACCCGAATTAAATCTCGGCATTCTACCTTTCAAGATTTTGGCGGGGTCTTCACTCCTATTTCCCCGATCTCAAGAACCCTGGTGGCTTTAGATCTTCACCACACATCCTCTACAAATGGATGGTCTAGATTCTTTCGAGACTCCTCCTTCATACCACATGACCCTGTCCTATGACCTACGGCTCATCCACAGAGCACATCAGGGTTTCGTATACCGAGATTTCATGACTTGCGAAGATGAGGGGTCTTTCCCTCTTCTTTCCTGGATGCCAAAACGCAGAAACTTATTCACACTAAACCGGCTCGAGGTTTCGTATACCGGGATTTTGCGATTGGCGAAAAGGATGGGTCTTGCCCTTTGGTTTCCTGGGTGCCGAAACATAGGAACGTATTCATGCTAAACCGATTCAGGGTTTCGTCTACCAGGATTTTGTGACTGGCGAAAACAAGGGGTCTTTCCCTTTGGTTTTCTGGGTGATGAAATGCCGAAACTTATTCACTCTAAACCAATTCGGGGTTTCGTATACCGGGATTTCATGACTGGTGAAAATGAGGGATCTTTCCCTTTGGTTTCCCGGGCGCCGAAACGCCGAAACTTATTCACACTAAACCGAATCAGGGTTTCGTATACTGGGATTTCATGACTGGCGAAAATGAGGGGTCTTTCCCTTTGACCACTCCAAGTCGTGAGTCAGCAGAATGCTACCCAACTGCCACGTGTTCTGTGCCAATGGATGGTTTTGAATACTTCGAGACTTTTAGGAAGTTTGTCGAGTCCACTCTCCTTCCTATGCAAAGGTTAAGATCGATGGTCAATAGAGCTCTGATAGATCCTTGGATCTACGGTCCTGGATCCCATCGCTACTTGTGAAGGCTGAAGGGGTCGAGGTTTAACGTCTGCGCTCCTCCTCTAGATTCGTCAGTCTTGACCGATTTGGGGTATTTACAAATGGATTCTGACAGTTTTTCTACCAAATGATGGGTATTCTCTTTCGATAACTGGACTCGCTATCCTTTCTGAGCTTGAATCACGAGATTCAACCTCTCGGAGCTTCGAACTCCCACGACTTCGAAACCTGAGAGAACTACTCTTTCTTGTACGAGGTTTCCAGACTCAGATCACATGACCCTTCAGAGGGTTCTTGGGTAATTATCCCTAGGCTTGGTGACTTGACTAAAAATCCTTCCTAATTCATCGAGCTATGAACTCTGTGACAGGGGTAAAGTAAACTCGTTGGTTTACTATAACGATAGTCTTTTCAAGGAACTCACTCCGACTCTGGAATGCAAGGAAACTTCTCGGAAAAAGGTGCCTTCATGAAATTAAAATAGGACAGAGCGCAAGTAAAGTAGATGGGATAATTCTCAAGAGAACAGACTCATATTCTGAACTTATTCATTCTATAGATAAATCGATTATGGTCATATATAAGTATAGGCATGCATCAATTATTCCCAATCAAAACATAAGGCAATCACTTCTATACATAAACCATTTATGAGTGTATAAACATGAGCATGCATCCAGGATATTCAATTCAAAATACAAGACATAAACACTTATTTTAAACACCAGGCGTGACGCGACTGCTGAGAAGGGTGCTCGTTTCCACCCAATTGTAGGTTCAGTGACTCCAAACAGATTTATCACTAGCCACCCTTGAGCTAGACCACGATGCTTGAGATTCAGTCTCCTACTTCCAGCTCAACGGAAGTCAAGGATGAAGGCTAGTCTCCTTCTCCTCTGTTCAGAACTCCTTGTATTTCCAGAGTTCCTTCCGGTTCTCTTCCGCAATCCCTATCGCGCATGTTCCTCTTCATGTTCCCCACACGTCCTTTCTTTCCTTTTCTACAAGATTGTGTGTGGAGCAAATTCCCCCATCCATGGTCAGGTATGAGAGCTTCTATGGATGGGAGGTTTACCCCCATCCCCTCATTAACTCTTGAGGAGCCTCCCCACCTACCATCCTGACGGGTAATTTATTCCAGGGTCAGAGAGTTGCTTTGGTATTTGAGCAAGTAAAAACTAGTATGGAATTGGTTCGGTGGAATTTAATGCAACCATTCCAGGTCCCTTCCACCACCTCTCATTAGCCATCGTGGTCTCTTTTATCACATCCCCTCCCCAGCAGTCATGCAACACATATTCATAACATAATTTACATTCATCGACCTTTTATACAAAGGTCCATCAAATCAAACATTCACATCTTTGAGTTTGCCATAGTTCTTGGCCAATATAATTATTTTTACAGACTGAGGGAAACAGGGTGTTACAATTCCCTCCTGATTAAAGGAACATCGTCCTTGATGTTCTATCTATCCATATGATGTGTATGTATAGAGGTAAACAAAATTAGATATGCATGTTTCATGGCATCTTCCATTTCCCACATAGCCTCATCTGGGCCAAAATGTTTCCAATGCACCTTGACCTTTGCAATGGTTCGGTTCTTGAGTGGGGTTTCCTTTTTGTCCAATATGCATTGAGTTTATGGCAAGTATTCTCCCTCTGGTTCCACCTGGATCACAGACCAGTCAATTATATGATTAGAATCATGTACATATTTCTTCAATAATGAAACATGGAAAACATTATGTGCTTTTACTGTGGGAGGAAGTGCTAGCCTATAGGCTACAGGTCCCACTCTATCTAGAACTTCAAAGGGTCCACAATACCCAGGTGCCAACTTGGCACAAGCTCCCATCCTCAGGGAACTCTTATTGGGCCTAACTCTATGATATACGTGGTCTCCCGTCTTGAATTCTCTTGGAGTTCTCTTTCAGTGGACGTAAATTTTTTGTCTGTTCTAAGTGACCTTTAGATTTTGTTTTATCTGAATCACTTGTTGTTCCATTTATTTCAACATGTTGGGTCCAATAGTAATTTTTTTTACGGGATTACTCCAACTGACTGGAGTGTTGCATGGTCTACCATAGAGGACTTCGAAAGGGCTCATCTTCAGGGATTCTTGGTAGCCATTGTTGTAGGTGAATTCCACCAGTGGCAGATAATCTTCCCACTTTTTGGGTTGATGCATTACATGCATCCTTACCATGTCTTCTAATATTTGGTTCACTTTTTCCATCTGTCCATCGGTTTGAGGATGATAGGATGTGCTAAATAGTAATTTGGTCTCCAGACCAACCATCAAGGATTTCCAAAATTTGGAAGTAAATTTCATGTCTCTGTCACACACGATCTCTTTAGGCATACCATGTACTCTAAATATCTCCTTCATGAATATGTTGGCGATGTCTATTGCCTTGCAAGTCGACTTGATGGGGATAAAATGAGCCGACTTGCTCAGTTTATCCACCACTACCATGATGGTGTCATTCTGTTTGGTCGATGTTGGTAATATGGTGATGAAGTCCATGGAAATGGTTTCCCATTTCCATTTTGGGATTAGTAGAGGTTGTAATAATCCTACTGGGTGTTGGTGTTCTGCTTTAACCTATTGGCATTCTATGCATTTGGCTAAGTACTCAGCTATGTCTTTCTTCAATCTAGGCCAATAGAATTGTTTCCTGGTGGTCGTGATCATCTTATGGTATCCTGGATGACCAGTATATGGTCTTTTATGTAGTTCATCCATTATGAACCTCTTCAAGTCGTCACAATCTGGAATATACAATCTGTTTCTGTAAGTTAGCAGGCCTCCATCTATCATCTGGTAGCCTTCATACTTTATCCCTGTGGGTTCTTTCTCCAGGTACGAGGTCACAGTCTGGAAGAATGTGTTTGTTTCTTGTGCATTCCTGACTCTTTCTTTGACATTCGTCTCACAAGTGCTCACCGCTGCCAGTTGAATTGTTTTCATACTTCTGCTAAGGGAATCAGCCACCTTATTTTCCTTTCCTTTAACATGTTTGATTTCAAAATCAAACTCACTAAGAAAGGCCATCCACCTAGCTTGTCTAGCACTGAGTTTTGGTTGGTCAAATAGATGTCACAAACCACAATGGTCTCTCATGAGTACAAATTTCCTTCCCAGGAGGTAATGCCTCCACATTTTCAAGGCATGCACTATGGCGGCCAGCTCTAAATCATGGGTCACATAGTTGGCTTCATGCTCATTCAATTTTCGGGATTCAGAGCAAGCTACACTTCCTTCTTGCATAAGGACTCCCCTAATCCCTTCCTTACAGGCATCTATGCACACGAGGATGTTGTTTTCGAGATCAGTGATCTTCAACATGGGTGCATGGGTCAGAAGGTGTTTCAGGGATTGAAACCTTTCTTCACATTCTTGTGTCCATGTGAATTTAGCTCCCTTCTTTTGGAGGGCAGTGATTGGACAACCAATATTGGAGAATCCTTTTATAAATCTCCTATAGTATCCTGCTAATCCCATAAAGGATATGATGTCTGAAACATCCTTTGGGGTAGTCCATTCCATGATAGACCAGATTTTGTCAGGGTCTACTACTACTCCTTTTTCAGATATGACATGGCCCAAGTAATGTATTTGCTTCTGGAAAAAGTCGCACTTGCTAAATTTGGCATAGAGATGATGTTCTCTTAGAACTTAGAGAACAAGTCTAAGATGTTCCTCATGCTCCTCTCTATTCTTGGAGTAAATTAATATATCGTCAATAAAAACTAGTACAAAATTGTCTAGGAATTTGCTGAGCACATTGTTCATCAAGCACATAAAAGTGGCAGGGACATTGGTCAATACAAATGGTACTACCACAAACTCATAGTGACCATATCTCGTCCTGAAGGTAGTTTTGTGGATGTCTTCACCCTTGATTCAGACTTGATGGTATCCAGATCTCAACTCAATCTTTGAGAAGATGGAAGAACCTCCCAATTGATCAAATAGGTCATCAATCCTGTGTAACGGGTACTTGTTTTTTATGGTTACCTTATTGAGTTGTCTATAATCTATGCACAGTCGGAGGGTACCGTCTTTCTTTTTCACAAACAGGACTGGTGCTCCCCATGGAGACACGCTGGCCCGGATATAGCCTTTTTCCATCATTTCTTTTAGTTGCAATTTAAGCTCAAGTAGCTCAGGTGTGCTCATCCTATAGGGTGTCCTAGACACTGGCACCACTCCTGGTGCAAGTTCTATCGAGAAGTCAATGTCCCTTCTCGGGGGTAAACCCGGTGCATCTTCTAGAAACACATCTCTATATTCTCTTAGTGTGGGGTGGTCTTTGAGGCTTGGTTTGTCATCTTCAACTGATTCCAACACCTGTATCGCATATAGTGGACATCCATTTCTGCAATACTTTCTCATTTGAAGAGCTGATATTCGTCTCACTGAGACAGGTTTTTGGATCCCTTGAAGGGTTATCCTTCTTCCTTTTTCACTTACACATTCTAAGGTTTTATGGTAATAGTCTAGTCTGGCTTTACATGTGGCTATCCAGTCCATACCAATCAATAGGTCATACGATCCTAGGGGTAATATGTTAAGGGTTGCTTGGGTGGGGAATTCACCCATAGTGAATTGGCAAGATGGTATGACCTCTGCTACCTTTCTTTTGGTGCCAGTGGCTAACTGTACCAACCATGGCTTGTCATGTTTATATGGTTGTAATTTACACTTATCAATGGCATTAGGAGCTATATAACTCAAATTTGAACCAGGGTCAATTAGAATAGACACTAGATGGTTGGTGATCATACCTTCCATCTCCACCACTGAAGCTTGGTGGTCAACTTGTTTATTATCCATGGTTGCATAAATTTGCAACATACTCCTGGCCACGTCATTGACGGTGATAGATTCTTGAATGTTGTAAATTCTCCGAATGTTCTATTGTCGGTGCAGGCAATCCCTCAGTAGATGTTCTTCTCCACAACCCCAACATTTCAAGGGTTCTCTCTTTGGGTTATCAATCTTTCTTGGCGTAGATCCAAAAGTTTTATTTCTGCTCTGGCAGGGGAAATTCTGTTGGTGTACACTTAGGGTTGGGAAGCTCATCCTTGAGTCATTTTTATAGTTTTTAAATCTTTGGGATTTAAACCCCTTTTTCGGGAATCCCAAACTATTCTTCTGCTTCTAGCCTTCGCAAGGTTCTGTCCGATGCCCAATCTGTTCATAACAATATCTTGCCTTTCAGATAGTGTCTTCTAGGGTCTTTGGCTCATCAAACTCAATCCTTTTCTGATAGTCCTTAGGTATTCCACTGATGAATCATTGCACCTTTTCCTTTTCTTCTTTTATATAGGGTACATACCTCAGCAACTCGAGGAATCTGTTGACATATTCCTCTATGGTGCATTGCCCTAGCTTGAGTTCATAGAATTCTTTAGTCTTTTCGTCGAAATACTTTTCCAACAGATACTTCTTCCTGAAGTATTTCTCAAACTGTTCCCAAGATAGGTCTTCTTCGTGAATCCCCTTTACGTTCTTAAGGTCTTCCCACCAAAAGGAAGCCTTCCCATTCAGGTTGAAAGTGGCTACTCAGGCCTTCAAGTTTTCTGAGAAGTCATGGACTCTGAAATACTTTTTTAGTCCAAGCAGCTAGGCCTCTGCTTCCTCTCCCTTCTTTATTTCACCGTCGAAAGAGGGTGGTTTGGCCTTCTTGAATTCTTCGAGATTATGATTTTTGAAATGATTTCTCTTCTTCCATTTTCTTCGGGAATAAGAACTAGTTCTTCTACTAGAAGATCCCTTTGAGTCGCCAGTTCCCTCTCCACAGGAATCGTTTGACACTTGTCCCTTATCTCTGGGGTGGACCTTTCTCGAGGTGCTCTTCCCAGTGTGGCCACTTAAAAGACCACATTTATGTATCTCAGGTGGACTTCGACTTTTCTTTGTCTCTCGTCGATCTGCCTGACTGGTGTCAGGTCCATGTTGCAATTGTCTTTGTATGTCAGATAAAATGTACAACAAGACTTCATTAATTTTCGTTTGCTTCTCTTGCTCTTTTATCAACCTCTCATTGTCGGCCTTGCAGCTTTGTAGTTCGACCATGAGGCTCCTCACAGTCTCAACTAGATCTGGAGGGGTCTCTACCACCCTCCTTTCGTTAGACTCTTCGTCTTTATTGTGGGAGACATCCCCCACTTCATGGTGCGTCACCATTCTATGTGTCTGCAGTTTCCCACGGTTGATCATCCGCTTGTTGTGCAGGAAAAACACTTGTTGTTAGTCAACATTATATTCATTCATAATCAGCGCATAATTCATATTTTTTTCAAATGCATACACACAATAGGAATTTTCATTCTTAACTTCAACTTTTGATAAAGGGGGTTAGGATAGAGAGTTACTCCTTTTAAGAGTACTTCAAATAGAGTTTATGCGCAACTCGTCCATGAGCCCAAGCAGGCCAAGTGTTGTAACCATGCTTTGATACCAATTTGTCACATACCCACTACGACAACCTAGATTTTTCGTCTTTTCTTCGAGGGACAAAATACCTGAATTTCTATGGGGCCTAGCGCAGACCATCCCTTCCCTTATCCTCCTCCATGTGATCGTTGGCTATGACCACAGGCCTTACCAAAATGGTGCTTCCATCTTTCGCGTTTCAGGATTTCGGTGTGCGAGCTCTCCCCGACTCCCTGTCCCTTGAAATGCCAAAACTTGAAATGGGGTTAACGAGCTCCTTGGCTCCCCTTTTTCCTACTCCATGCGACCACCTCATTGAACACACGCTAACGCAAAATGGCACTACCGAAACTCAACTTTCGAGATTCCTGTTGCAAGGAACCCTTGTTCCTTCAATCCTCGAAACTCAAAAGCCCGGTATCATCTGGATTTATGGTCCAGATCGTCGACTTGATCAATTGCCTGGATTAAATCCTGGCATTCTACCTTTCAAGATTTTGGTAGGGTCTTCACTCCTATTTCCCCGATCTCCAGAACCCCAACAACTTTAGATATTTTCCACGTGTCCTCTACAAATGGACGATCCAGATTCTTTCGAGACTCCTCCTTCCTACCACATGACCCTGTCCTATGACCTAGGGCTCATTCACAGAGCGCATCAGGGTTTCGTATACCGGGATTTCGCAACTTGTGAAGATGAAGGGTCTTGCCCTCTAGTTTCCCATATGCCGAAACCTCAAAACTTATTCACACTAAACCGGCTCGGGGTTTCGTATACTAGGATTTTGTGACTGGAAAAAATGAGAGGTCTTGCCCTTTGGTTTCCTGAGTGCCGAAACACCGAAACTTATTCACGCTAAGTTGATTCGGGGTTTCTTATACTGGGATTTCACGACTGGCAAAAACGAGGGGTCTTGCCCTTTGGTTTCCCGGGTGCCGAAACGTCGAAACTTATTCACGCTAAAGCGATTCGAGGTTTCGTATACCAAGATTTCACGACTGTCGAAAACGAGGGGTCTTGCCCTTTGGTTTCCCAGGTGCCGAAACACCGAAACTTATTCACGCTAAATCGATTCAAGTTTTCATATAGTGGGATTTCGCAACTGATGAAAAAGAGGGGTCTTTCCCTTTGACCCCTCCAAGTCATGAGTCAGCGGAATGCTACCCGACTACCATGTGTCCTGTGCCGATGGACGATTTCGAATACTTCGGGACTTTCAAGACGTTTGTCGAGTCCACTCTCCTTCCTATGCAAAGGTTAAGATCGACGGTCAATAGAGCTCCAACAGATCCTTGGATATATGGTCCTGGATCCCATCGCTACTTGTGAAGGCTGAAGGGGTCGAGGTGTTAACGCCTGCATTCCTCCTTTAGATTCGTCGGTCTTGACCTATCTGGGGTATTTCCAAAAGGATTCTGACCGTTTGTCTACCAAATGATGGGGTATTCTATTTTGATAATTGGACTCGCTGTCCTTTCTGAGCTTGAATCACAAGATTCAACCTCTCGGAGCTTCAAACTCCCACGACTTCGAAACCTGAGAGAACTACTCTTTCTTGTACAAGGTTTCCAGACTCAAATCACATGACCCTTCAGAGCGTTCTTGGGTAATTATCCCTAGGCTTGGTGAGCTGACTGAAAAGCCTTCCTAATTCACCGAGCTATGAACTCTATGACAGGGGTAAAGTAAACTCGGTGATTTACTATAGTGGTAGTGTTTTCAAGGAACTCACTTCGGCTCTGGAATGTGAGGAAACTTCCTGGAAAAAGGTGCCTTCAGGAAATTAAACCAGGACAAAGCGCAAGTCAAGTAGATGGGACAATTCTCAAGAGAACAAACTCATATTCTGAACTTATTCATTCTATACATAAACCGATTATGGTCATATATAAGTATATGCATGCATCCATTATTCCCAATCAAAACACAAGGCAATCACTTTTATACAGAAACCATTTATGAGCATATAAACATGAGCATGCATCTAGGATATTCAATTCAAAATACAAGACATAAACACTTATCAGAAACACCAAGCGTGATGCGACTGCTAAGAGGGGTGCTCATTTCCACCCAACCGTAGGCCCAGTGACTCCAAACGGATTTACGACTAGCCACCCCCGAGCTAGACCACGATGCTTGAGATTCAGTCTCCTACTTCCAGCTCAACGGAAGCCAAGGATGAAGTTTACTCTCCTTCTCCTCTGTTCAGAACTCCCTGTATTTCCAGAGTTCCTCCGGGTTCTCTTCCGCGATCCCTATCGCACGTGTTCCTCTTCTTGTTCCCCACACTTCCTTTCTTTCCTTTTCTGCAAGATTGTGTGTGGTGCAAATTCCCCCATCCGTGGTCAAGTATGAGAGCTTCTACGGATGGGCGGTTCGCCCCCATCCCCTCATTAACTCTTAAGGAGCCTCCCCACCTACCATCCTGAAGGGTAATTTATTCCAAGGTCAGAGAGTTTCTTTGGTCTTTGAGCAAGTAAAAACCAGTATGGAATTGGTTCGGTGGAAGTTAACGTAACCATTCCAGGTCCCTTCCACCACCTCTCATTAGCCATCGTGGTCTCTTTTAGCACATCCCCTCCCCAGCAGTCGTACAACACATATTCATAACACAATTTACATTCATCGACCTTTTATACAAAGGTCCATCAAATCAAACATTCACATCTTTGAGTTTGCCATAGTTCTTGGCCAATATAATTATTTTTACAGATTGGGGGAAACAAGGTGTTACATTGGGTGTTAGGCACAATTCATGTCTCCCACACTATATCCTCTTTTATATTTTTTTTGTTCCATTGATGATCTCTTGGTTCATGGATGAATTCTTAAATAAGACTAAGTGTTAAAGTAGATAACAAATTGTCTAAGTAAGCAAGAGTTGTGCTAGAGTAGCAGTGTGACTCATTGATAGCCTAGAACAGAGTATGGGTATGCTCTAGGTGAAGAGGCATAATATGCAGGGATGATTTTAAGGATGGAAATTTATTTTAAAATGTAGAAACCTTGGCGAATATTATTAATCCTTCATATGTCAACTATAAATGTTTGGCGATATTTTTTAAAAAATATTCAAATTTCTAAGTATTTTATATAGTTTTTATAAAATTTTGGCGATTTTTAAGGTAAAATAATTTTATCCTATAAAATTTGGGCGAATCATTTTTAAAATAACGAATCTCATTTTTGGAAAAACCATGGAAAATTAGCCCATGCGCAAAATTTAGCCCCTAAAATCATCCATGATAATATGGATGAAGTATTCTTTATGTGCCAAGAAACCAAAGTAGGAACTATAACATTGTCGCATGCTCTCAAGAGATGAATGATCACAATATTTGTTCGAGCATCTTGTGGGGCTGTGACACTAATCAATACTACTAGCAAGAAAACCAATATCATAATTTAAGGGATTAGCATGTTATTATAGTTACCAATAGAGAAAAAATAAAGCATATTTATACAAGTAGTAATATACAAATCACACACACATAGGAGTACAAGAGATGAGAAGTAACTATAGAGCCAACAAATAGTAATCTTTATTGATCCTTGTAATAATCTTTTCTAGTTTTTCATAGTAAAATTTTGGGCATTGAGGTATACCCATGAAATACAATTGGTCCCACTCTTTATCCTATAAGCGATAATTAGAGTGTCGGTACCTTTCCATTGCCACACTAATATCTACAAACAACAACTTTATCACATGTACATACCCTATCTTCCATTGGAATTGAACCTATGACCTCCGAGGAGAAATTTACACATGTTCTTAACGATTAGAACCGCTAAAGTAGTAATAATAATTTCTCTTATAGTTATAATCAAATATGCTTATGTATTTATACTATTACACATATGGGAGGTATTTACAACTACCATAACTACCTCTCTCATTCAACTCAGCCACTCAATCGACCAACTTAACTATTTATTCAACTACATATTTATACTTCCATTGACTCATACAATTACATTGCTAGTCGACTCATTGGCCCTCCAACAAGATGTGATAGGATATTATTGTTAGGAAGTGCATCTATCCAATGCCTTGTACTACTCCCACCTACAAAAATAAGGGTTACTCCTACTATATAAAAAGTGGTTGTGTTGAGCTAGCAGAAAAAGGCATGAAAGGATGTAGCTAAATTTACTCATTCATTTTTTGTTGATAGATTAATCATGAATGCAAGGCGAGAAACGTGGTTTATGGTATTTCATTCATTTCAACATTTATTTAATATTTCTATACTTGAACATGATAATCTCTTTGTTCCATGCATTTACCATTAAATGTTTTATGGTAGAGTTAATGTACACTAGTTCATCCGGATATCGATTTTAAACAAGCTTGGAGATCGTTTGTTATTCCAAACAATACACATTAATACAAGTGTAAAAAATTCGCAATGTTTCTCGAAGTAAAAAAACTCCTTTAAATTTAAAAACTCTATGGAGCATATTGTCATTTTCCATTGTGGAACCCATGAGTTTAATAAAATTTAGAAGATAGTCTAATAGATGTGAGTGGAAACCTACATCCAAGTATTCACTGAGAGATATTGGCAGAAATGGTTTTGAATGTATCGAGAGCTACAATGGATTATTGAAATTGAAACCCATGGGATTATAACCATTAATGTGAATATAAATTAATTGAAGGACGTTGTCACTGACATACAAAGATAATATTTTTAGTAATTTGGGAACAAATCTATTTACTTCTCGTTGTAACTACCACACTATCCAACAGATGGGTGATCGACATGATTAAAATGACATAGCAACCAAGATTGTTGATCTCCATGGTTGAATTCCATCCGACATATGCCCATAAGAAATAAATCCCAACGATTATGTCTTTTGTTGGAATACCATCTTTAGGCATCTATGCCACAACCAAAGTGATGACAGAGCTCTCCCTTTTCCAAGGAATTGGAATTCAAACCAACCCTACTTTCTCGGCTTACTTATATAATATTGGCAAGGGGAGAGCAAGGAAAAAATCAAATGCCCAAACTTACGTCACATTTTCCATCTTGGGAATTATAACATGTCGTCATTGTTAGGTGTTTTTTAAAATATTCTCTTGGGAGACTAACTACTTTATTTCAGGCTATAAGGTCATCATGGAGTTCTCTTATCCCTTACATTAATGCACATTTATTAAGGTGTATTTTTTAGTATTTGGGACTCTCGTGGTCCTGGCCTTGAACATTCACACTCATGTCATGCATAAAAGTTTATGAGTCCCTTGTCACTAAGTGTTAGCATAGGTCAGATTCATAGTGATGGGTGTTCGCGCATGCAATCTTGGGTATATGAGCTCTCTGATATTAGATGTGCTTCGCCCACAGTTCTTGGATAACCCCCAAATTGACCTTGCTCTATTATTATTCCCTCCCAACAATCCCTAGAATTATTAGTTTATGGGGGAAGATATAAAGTTTCCAAAGATTTGTGAAGTGAAACCTTGCTTATAATAACTCTTCCAAGGAAAGGGTTTACCAATTTCTCAGAGAATTGAGCATATTCATCTAGTGTTTCCATACACATATCCTAATTTCCTAGATTATCTTATTTTTTTATTGAAATTACTATCACGAGATGATCTATTGGTGTGTGATAGTCCAAAAGAAATATAATACACCATTGATTGACTAGATATTGGGGAAGGAAGAAGAGAGTTTATATTTTTGAGATATGACTACACGCAATAGTGACTTTCATAAGAATAAACATTGTTAATCTACTGGAAGTGATCTCCAAATTGGATTACGAAGTATAATATACTTCCTTCCTTTCTCTTATGAGAAAGTGGGTCTCCATTGTGGAAAATTCCATGTGAAATCCATGAATCATTCTTATGGCCAGGGATTCAATTGGGGGCTAGAATTCGAACATGCGTATATCATGCAAGTGTATTGTGAACATTGTGTTTAGTTATGCCCGAGAAACCAAAACCATCATAAAGAATAATTCAGTCTTGTTGCAATTTCTGAAGGCATGTACGAAACTCCACTCATATGTGTAGAGGGTAGTAATAACATATGTATCCCTTGGAAACCCTCGTTAGGATTTATACTTTACTATTGGATTATGGGTTGCTTTTTTTTATCTTGATGGCATGCCAATACCATGAATAAAGAGAAGAGATCATCAACAAATGTAGCAATCAATCATGGTATATAATGGTGAATATAGAGTTGACAGGAGGAATCATGAGTCGTGAACAAGGTATTTTCTACCAAAAATAAGACTACCTAATTATCCTGTGGGGAACTTAGCCCAAAGCATCATAGCATCACATACCTGGGATGGGGTGATTGAAAATCTAGTGGGTATAGTTTAAGTTTGGTCCATGGCATTCCTTATTTAGATTGTGGAAAGAAAACATATTTATATTGTGGAAAGACAACATTAAAGTAAAATGAGGTGGTAACCTCAACTATGCCATGATCACAAAGCCATTGGATGACTTGATAAAGAATTCTAAAATTTTCCATGTGTGAAATGTGAGCAAGATTTCAATATCCTCAAAGAGAAATTGGTGAGCATCACTATCTTTATTTTTATGGGTTCTGTAATTTGTTTTCCCTGAATGTATATAAAGGCATTTTATTCTCCTAAGAATGATTCAGTGGAAGTAGGGAACATCAACTTATTGTTAGTAATTAGAAATTAAAAAATCATTGTGTAGAAAATTTTCATGCGAAAGAATATGTAGAAAATATATCTATATTCCATATCAATGCATCAAATAATTTGGAAGGTACATATTCAGAGATAGGGTGCATTATATTCATGGAAGAAAATTATAGATGTATTAATCTCAATGAGCCTCATTGCAATGGAGATCAATAGCTAATTGATTAGGAAGAATACGAGGAGACGAAACCTAGGAACCAAGAACAAGCTCTAGATCTATAGCATTGCATCGAACTTCAACTTAGTTTGAGTTTCCATGGTGTGTTTGAGTAGCTATAACGAATTCATCGTGTTCTATAGATGCCAAAAACAATGAATATTTCTCTATGGATTACTAACCAACTTGAGGTGAGGAAGAAAAGAATATCTCTCAATATTTTTCAAAATGGTGCATATTTCTCTATGGAGAACTAACGAGCTCGAGATCAGGAAGAAAATAATCTCTCTCATATTTTTTCAAAGAAAAATAGATACCCAAAATTTGGGTGTTCCTCTTACTTTAATAGCATTAGATATATTGTGTAATTTCCTCACTATCATCCCCATTTTAATTAATCCTTAATGTAGATATAATGTGTGGCCACGGCCAAGTGATGTATATGCGAATTGTATTTTCGAATTTTAATAATAAAATGTGATGTCAGTTGTTGGGGGATATGGACAAAGATGGGGGATGAATTAATCCTTAAGAGAAGGGAGGGTCTAAAATAATTTCTAAGAGGGGTCTAAGTGGGAATTACCCATTTCTATTAATTCAACCCACTTCCTAAAATTACTATTGGTATATGAACCTTCTATTTTATTGTTGAGTATTCCCAATACCAATCATTGAACGCATGAAAGAGGGTGGGCATGAGAAGTCACATCCCGTAGTTATTGGGAGCATGGCCTATGAGTATAATCAACCTAGGGAAGTGTGCAAGTCAATAAAACAAGCAAGGAGATGAAATTTGTATGGGAATTTACAACAATTTTGGATAGTCAATGTTTTTGGCATGAAGAACGAGCATAGAACATGAAAGAAGATATTTGGAGATAGAGAAACCATGGAGGGAGAATTCTATATTATGTTGGAGCATTTCTAGAGTGTATTTGGAGAAGAACACTAAATACATAGGTTATCAGGCCTGAAGAGTGAACTCCTGTGTGAGTTGTACTATAACAACAAGTGATTTTTGTTTTTTTTCCTAGTAGTTTTACTAGCAATGAGCTCGCTTTAGTTTACCAGTCATGAGATTATTGGTTACATGTTCCAGAGAGAACATGATAAATGAATGGGATGCTTGATCTACTGAGAGTGGTGAAGGAGTACATTCCTTGGGTTAGGCAGGTTGAGAGGAAGAGAGCTGGTGGAAAATAGGGATAGTTGTAGGAGAATGCCAATGGGTTGTGGGATTTTCTGTGTTGTGAATGCAAAGTGAGAGACCACCCTCTTTTGTTGATTAATTTCCCCTAATTGGGGATGTCTTATATTTTCTATTTGGAAAAACAAGTCTATGTTTTTGTTGAACACATGTCCCAAGCAGTTGGTTACACAACCATTTTTAAAATAAAAGTGTTTTATCTTGTTCCTGTGTTGCATTATGAGTTTAATTGTTGTGTATTAACTCTTTTTCTGAGAACAATTTATATGTTGTTTTATTTGAGTTTATTAACTACATTTGATGTTTATTTTAGAATGTTGTAGATGTATCTAGTTCATGGTATCAACAAATGGTTAGAACTATGTGTTTTACTGTCGTTGGTAACCTACATGATTATTTAGTATAAAGTTTTAATTTTATGAGCATTTTCCCACGTAATGGACCTTATTTAAGATGGAGTACGTTATATTATGGTATCTGATATGATTCTTCAAACACCAAGATTGTATGGGCCAAGAACTAGTGCGGAGTTGGGAAAATTCATTGTTACAAATTTTATTCTACGACGAATTTGGGGGGAAATGGAGAAAATTAGAGTGAAATATCTAAATCCGTGAGCAAATTCAAGTGTATATTCCTCAAGATTGATGAAGATATAATATGGGGCATCAATTTGTAGATTTGCAGGGCTAACTTCGACTTGGAAATCCAAACTTCATGTTTTAATGGTCGTTGTAGAATTTAGTGAAGTTTGGTCAATCGATGGCCAAGATCATGTTCAATTTTGAGGTCAACGACCTAGATTCATTGTAAATAAATTTAAAAAATCATAATCTTTTCCAAAGTAGGAAAGTTCTAGTAAATCGACAGTTGAGATTCATTTTCAATATTTGGGAAAATGAGACAGATTGATGGACTAGATTCATTTTTGGTCATTTGGAACTTGGAGTAGATCAACGGTCAAAATCATTCTGAATGGAACATTAGCAGCCCAAATTTATCTGGGATTTGGTCGAAAGTTTCTATGTGTTGGAGTTTGCCAAAATAATTCATCAATGGATGATGATCAGATCGACAAGATTTGTGAAGAGTTTTAGTTTTCCAATAGAAACCGTCAATGGTAGATGATCAGATCGACGAGTTTGGCGAAGAGATCTATTCAACCTAAGGAATTCTCAAATTTTCAATGGTTGATTATCGAGGGTCGGTATAAAATGACGAAGCTTTCATGCATCCAAAATAAATCATCGATTGTCGATAGTCGATGATATGGGAATGAAAGAATTTGCGAGGCATTAAGTTCATCCAAGAGTTGTTGATCATCAATGAATGAAAGGGGAGGTGATGTGTCTTTCCATGTCAACATCCACTTTTCTTTCCATGTTAGCATCCATGTGTCATGCCGCATCGGAAAAAGTTCCATGTTAGTGTCCATGTGTCATGTCATGTCAGCATTTGTGTATCATGTCACGTCAACATAGTTTCCACATTATCCAAAAGATGGAAAATCGCCAATGATCAGGGTTCCATGGAATTCCTAACATGTTGATTTCCAAGGAAATGCATTGATGGATAATAACCGATGTTCAAGGTTCATCCATATTTGTTCATAAAAATTGGTTTGCTAAGAGAAATGGTCGATGATTGAGGTTTGGGGAAATCAGTGCTAAAGTGTTCACCAAAGGTTTTAGTTGATCGCCAATCAAAAGAGGTTGGATCAATGACTAATATTTCCCCTGATTTTGACATCAACAACTCATATTAAAAGATTTTTATAATAGTAAACAGTCAATTTTCTATGAAATTTTCAGAATTTTGAATGTCTTAAATTTGTAGGGCAACTTTGAGGCCCTAAACAACATTTTTAAGCATTCCATTTTTACAAGGACAAGGTGTGTATACACCATGTCTCTACATCTTAAATAAAAGAACTTAGACAGATATTTCCAATGAGCTATCTCAGACGCAAAAGAGAGCTCGTATGAGAAAGTTAAAGCTAAAACAATTAAGGTAAAATTTTGGCACCAATTTACTTCCAGAGCGCATAAATCCTTGCACAAAAGTCCATTTGAGGCAGAGGAGTAGTATATGGAAACATTATGAACCATAGAATAAAACCATGGAGCCATATTTGGAATTTGGGTATGTAAAATGTGCAGGAAGAGAAAGAAGATTCTTGTAGCATATAGGGATAAATTGGGAAAACAGTCTAAATTTCTCTCGACCAAAACATTCAGCTTGGAGCTCAAATTCAAACAAACAAACAGTCATTGGAAATGTCTTGAGGAGGAGAAGACATATATCAAGCGAAAATTTTATCAAAAATTTTACAAAAATTAAAATTCAGCTTGGAGAATTGGGCACTAAAATTTTATCAAAAATTAATAAAGTAAATTCTACAACATTAAGTGAATGGAAATTGTAGCTTGTGAATGTTGTAACTTTTCACTCAAAACTCTAAATGAAGCATGAGTACAATTATTAGACAGTCATTTCAGAGAAGAATGTTTCTAAGGAATCATATTTTGACTTAGTTCGTTATGTTATTCAACAATTGAGATGAAGAATAAGATATATTTTAATTAATGGAATGTTTTATAGCATGCATGTGCTAACAATAATTATTACATGCACATTTCTTGCAGAGTTAGAGGTACATGAAAACAATTTTTGTTCTTATATGAGGACTGGAGTTATGGAATATGCTCAGGGATCGTACATGAATGAGGAGGAGGTCTTATGTCTACATTTCATCATGGGAAATGTTGAGACAGAATCGAATGAAAGAAGAGGGAAAATGATCTTGTAACTATGAGAACCCTGCATATAATGAAAGGATTATGAACACTCAAAAAGAGATACTTCAAATTTTGAATATGTTGCATCTTCAAGTTAAAAAAGACTCTAGCACCAAGAAAGAAACTAGTTCTAGAAAAGTGGCAACATCTATATCCTAAAACAAAAGGGATGATAATGGTAATGACAAGTGGTCAAGAAGCATAAGCATGCACCATCATTCTCCAAGGAAATCCACTAGAATAACTCATTCAAGTTCAGGTACAAGGAGAATCCCAAGTGTATCTCATGTGAAGAGACAGAGAGGAAGGAATGAGGCAAAAATATTGTAAGGTGAACTTAGGAAAATCAAGCCACCAACTTTCAATGGTGAGCATATGAAAGGGGAGGAGGTTGAGGCCTGGTTGTTGGAAATGAAGAAATATTTCTAGTTGGATGATTACCGCTCAAGTGTAGAACCTAGAATTGCAACCTACCACTTGCAAGGAAAGGTGATGATGTGGTGGGATAAGCTTAAGAAATCCAAGCACCTTGATGAGAATAAGGCCTCATGGAGGTAGTTCAAAGGATATTTCCAAGAGAAATATTTTTCTGAGAATTATTATGAAAGGATTATGAAATATGTTTTCAAACTCAAGTTGGGAAGCATAACAATGGATGAATATGAAAACAGGTTATTTGAATTGCTAAAGTATGTGCACTTCATAACAGATGAAAAAATCAAAATCCAAAGGTTTCTGAGTGGGTTACCCTCCTATTGTTAAAAAAATTGTTCCCCTCGATTTTCTACTCTTTGGAATAAAACAAAATTTATCAGGAGGAGTAATTATTGCATGTTCACCAGCTCATGGTGTAGCCCCTCAGTCTCGTCTTTGTCATGCATTTTTCGGAATGAAAAGTTTAGTTTGTATGCTTATGATAATCATAATTGTTTCCAGAAGTCCGACAGAGAGGTTGCAAAAAGAACTTTGAAGAATGGAAAGAATATTTTTTCTAAGTATTGTGCCCCATTGTCCTCATCATTTTTTAATTTTTGACTAAGTATTCCCATCTTCCATCTCATCTCCATCTCCACACTTAACCATTTTCCTCTCTCATAATCTCTCATCCCTTCACTTCGTTTCTCATTTCATACTTAGTGATTTTTCTCATTACTCTCTTATTTACTTAGCCATACCTATCATACTTAGTCTCGTTTTCCCTTATCCCTCTCATATTTAGTCTCATTTTCCCTTCTCTACTCTCCTTCCTTACTAATTTTCTTACTACTCTCCTTACTTAACCATGTTTCTCTCTTCTCCATACTTAACCATTTTTCCTCTTCCACTCTAATATCCATACTCCATATCACTCTTCCGTGTACTATGCCCCTTCATCTTTGATCACTCTTCCATGTACTAATTTTCACAACTCTTTTTACTACCTCTTACCACATAACTCTTCCAACACTTAGTAAAATTTATGAGTTGACGGGTCGGTCTTGCATGTACTATGCCCCTCCATCCGACTGATTCTCAACACTTAGAATTTTTACAACTATTTTTACTACCTCTTACCTCTAATCCATGATTTGTTCTTACTAAGTCTTACCTACCTCTACATTCACATAATTCGACAAATTCCTCATATTATTTTAATATTATTTCTCTTGTCCTAAGTTTTCTGGGAATATATCCAAGTGACATATAGCAGGTGACTAGATGGTGATTTGACATGACAAATTTCAGACATCCACGGGTTGATTGGGCGATGAGTGGGTAGTGATTGGGGGACCAAAATATTACTAGGATATGAATTTTTCTAAGACACTAAGAGCTAATCTAAGGCATGACTTCCATAAGTTCATTTAATTCAAATGAATAATAAGGAAGGAATTTGCATTATAAACACCAATGCTTCAACCACCACAATGCATGGGGGATTAAAAAGGGTGAAATTAAAATGAAAGGTCAAGATTGATCCACAAGATAAATTGACAATTGTTGAGTAGCGATCTTCCAGAGCTTATAACTCAATATACGAGTGTCTGTTTTGGGTAAAATATACCTCGTTGGAAAGGTAATTAGATGAGGAAGATGATGGAATATATCTCAAGAGATGAAATTGTTCATAGTTCTTCCAAAGTTTAAAATACCAGTCAACTTATTTTTCATGACTTGTTGAGAAATATCTTTGGTACCTCAACTTCACAGAGCTATAACTTGAGATACACAACACCAAATCTTGTTCATGAGGACTCTTTGGAAATATGATATGATGAATATTGATCTTAGAATGGTTTTCATGGCTGAAATGTCAACTATGATGCTCAAAAAAGTAAAACACAATCTTTTTTTTTAAGACATCCAACTTCAAGTTTGGAAGTAAAAGTTTATTTAATAAAGTTTTATTTAAGGATTAAATGGATTCCACTTGGAGTTACAATTTCAAATGGATTAAAATTAATTTATGAGAATTTAAAATTAATTTAAAAAGGGAGAAAACCCTAACTGATAAAATACGTTTTCCCTAACTACTTCAAGAAAGCATCGAGAGCAGTTTTTAAAATAAGAAAACATCATCAAAGAAAGGGTTGGAATATCAAATCATTAAGAGGTCGACATTGAGAAATATATACAATAGTAAAGAGTATTCAAGAAGATCATAATCTCTATCTTTCCAAGATTCTATGAATTGGCTTGCTAGAACATTTCTCCCTACATATTCTTCTTTATGTTTCTTTCCATCAAATATTTCATGTATTGTCAAACAAAGAGGAAGATTTGGGTATCAACGGTTCTTTCTCTAAAATATTCATTTGTCTTGTAATATTTCAGGTCCAGAGGAACAAGATCCCTCCTTGTAAAAAAGAAACTACAGTTTAATTATAGTTTATCAATTTTTCATTGAGATTGTTGAGGTTGTTGACATAGCTTTCTTTTTTGTACATTGTTAGATTTTTCACATACAGGATATTATTATTGACTCCACATAGAGTTATTTTTGGGAATAACTTTAATGACCTCTAAAGACTTGATATCTTGAGCATGAGATGTTAAGAGTCTGCCTATGATATTATGTGTTTATTTTTAATGATGCACTCTTCTAAAGTTCTCTAATGACATGTTCATATTTCTTTTTCCATTATTCTTGCAAATTCATAGCAGATTCTAGGTTCAGTTTATCTTACATAAAGGTAGAATGTCTATTGAAAGGAGACTCCAAGACCTTGTGGAGATAACTCTTTTTTGACACACTTTATCCTTCTTTTATTTAAATGATATAATATATATTTAAATTACTGTACATAAGTGTTTTACATTTGTATATATTTGCTTTGTTGGGAAATCTTTCATTTATTGCAGAATCATATAAAGAAAGTTTCCAACATTTTATCCAAAGAGGAGTACCACCTCTATAAAAATGCAAGGGGGTATTTTATCCTCGTGAGTTTGTTGTTTGGATCTTGAACAATATAAACATAAAAATATTCTTCTATAGTGACAAGTTGCAATATGATAACCCCAAGACTTTCAAGGAATCCATAAGGAGAGAAACACATCTTTATGAGCATAGCAGACGAAGGCCAATTTTTCAAAAATCTTGGGATGACAAGATAAAGGGTAAAAGGGAGAAAAGGAGGAAAGGTTGTAAGCAACCCTTTTTCAAGAACATATCCCAAGAAAATCATTAAGGTCAATCAACCCAAAATGAGCATAAGACTAAATATTCATTGGTAAAAGGCCAAGGAAACATCCAATACAACATTGGGGATGTGAGGGAAATGGCTGATATAGGGAAGGCATTCACAAAGGGGAACAGAATGAGGAATATCAACAACATTCAGGAGGATTAATAAATTCAATACATGGGAGGAAACATGCCAAATATTTATGTAGCCTTGAATAACAAGAAAGCGGAATATCGAATCCCCTGTGATTGAAATGGAACGTAAGATTGAGGGAAATTGATGATATAGGGAAGGCATTCACAAAGCGGAAAAGAATGAGGAATATCAACAACATTCAGGAGGATGAATAAATTCAATACATGGGAGGAAACATGCCAAATATTTATGTAGCCTTGAACAACAAAAAAGAGGAATATTGAATCCCCTGTGATTGAAATGGAACATAAGATTGATAACCAACCAATAAAAATTTTAATTGATTCTAGAGATAGCAATAGTTACATAAACTCTAACATTGTTGAAAGATTTAACTTGCAAAGGATTAAGCATAAGAAATATTGGTTTGTTCAATTAGTCACAGGGGCTAAGAGGAATATCAATGAGTTGGTTAAATATTGTCCAATAGACATGAATAGACTCAACTTAAAGGTACATGTGACCATCATACCATTGGGTTCATATGATTGTCTAATTAGCATGGATTGGTTGGAAAAACACCATGTTCTCCTAGACTATTACAACAAGATGATCATATGTCTTAATGAAGAAGGGAAATAAGGAAAGGTTCAAGGCATTCCAAAAGTTGTAGTTATTAGAGAAATTTCAACTATGTAGTTGAAAAAGAGTTTCAGGAAGAGATGTAATATTTTTGTAGCCTGTATGGAAGAGGAAGCCAGAGACAAAGTGACAAGAATTGAAGACCATCTAGTCTTGAGGGATTTTGAAGATGTTTTTGGGGAAATTATAGGATTTCCACCGAAGAGAGACATTGATTTAGTGACAGGAGCTACCCCAGTGTCCAAGACACCTTATAGAATGGGCACACTGGTATTGAAGGAGTTGCAGCTGCATCTTGAAGAGATGTTAAAGAAGGGCTATATACGTCCAAGTGTGTCACCTTGGGGTGCCCTAGTGAATTTTTTAAATAAGAAAGATGGAATGTTAAGGTTGTGTATTGATTTGAGATAGCTAAATTAAGTCACCATAAAGAACAAATACATCATGTGTCAGTAATTGATGATCTATTTGATCAGCTGGAAGACGAAAGAATATTTTCCAAGTTTGAATTGATATTAGACTATCACCAACTGAGGATAAAGGAAGAAAATATTATCAAGACAACATTCAGGACAAGATATGGGCATTATGAGTTCAGGGTAGTACCATTTAGACGCTCAAATTCCCTGATAGTTTTCATGTGTCTGATGAATGGAGTGTTCAGGGAATACTTAGACAAGTTTTTGATTATGTTCCTAGATGATATACTCATCTACTAAAACACATAGGAGGAACATGAGAAACATTTAAGAATGGTGTTGCAAGTTTTAAGAGAGCATAAATTGTATGATAAGTTAAGTAAGTG
>ML780998.1:237761-252135 GCA_009831015.1 Picea engelmannii | reverse complement strand
CTCATCTACTAAAACACATAGGAGGAACATGAGAAACATTTAAGAATGGTGTTGCAAGTTTTAAGAGAGCATAAATTGTATGATAAGTTAAGTAAGTGCATCTTTTATCAAAAGAAAATTCACTACTTGGGGCATATAATTTCCGCGGAAGGAATAACAGTTGATCCTAAGAAGATAGAGGCCATTAGAGAATGGCTAGTGCCAATAAGTGTTGTAGAGGTCATATTATTCATGGGTTTTGTAGGGTATTACCGAATATTCATAAAAGGATTCTCAAAGATTGCAAGCTCAATGACTTCTTTGCAAAAGAAGGGAGTAAAATTCGAATGGACTCCCAACTGTGAAGAGAGATTTTAACAACTGAAGGGAATCTTGGCAAGTGCATTAATCTTGAATATTGCAAATCAAAATGAAGATTTTGTGGTGTGAGAAGATGCATGCAAGAAAGGGCTCAGTGGTGTCCTTGCACAAAATGATCATGTGGTATGCTATGAGTCCCGGAAAATAAAAAAGCATGAGAGGAATTATGCTACCCATGATATAGAATTAGTAGTCATTATTCACACATTAAAAATGTAGAGACATTACCTCATAGAGAGAAAATTTAAGCTAATGATAGACTATTGTGGTATGAAACATTTGTTTGGACAACCCACATTAAATGCTAGGAAAACTAGATGGCTGGAATTTCTTAGTGAATATGACTTTGAAATTAAGAATATAAAAGGAAAAGATACTAAAAAGGTCGATGTACTCGACAGGAGAGCTCATGAAGTGTATATTGTGGCCATTAGCATGTACAACACTAATATGAAAGATTAAAGTATTGCAACAAAAATTTCATATCAATAATATTTGAAAATAAAAGAAACATTAAATCAAGGAAGTTTACAACAGAAGTTTAAATATTATGAGTTGCAAGATGATGAAATAATCACGTATAGAGGAAACATATGTGTCAAATTCTAGTGAGCTAAAAAATATGGTGTTGAGGGAAATACAAAATGTGTCATATGTCGGAATCCCAAGATATTAGAAGTCAATTGCATTTGTAAGAAGATAATATTTTTTGATTGGAATGAATAAAGAAGTGGGTAATTATAGTCATATACCTAGAATACAAGAAGGTTAAGACTAAGCATAGATATCCAGCTGGAATGTTACAACCATTTCCCATTCCAAAATAGAAGTGGAAAGTAGTCACAATTGATTTTATTACAAAGCTTCCCATAACAGTGAAGAAACATGATTCCATCATGGTGGTGGTGGATAAATTAACTAAGGAAACACATTTTATTCCAGTGAATAAAATACACAAGGCAAAAAGTATTGCAGAAATATACATGAGAAAAGTTGTTAGGCTACATGGAGTGCCCAAGGCAATTGTTTCAGAAAAAAGATCCAAAATTCACATCCAATTTTTGGAAAAGGTTTGTTTAAAGTATTTGGAACAAATTTAAATTTCAATACAACATATAATCACCCATAGTCAGATGGGAAAATAGAAAGAACTAATAGAATAATTGAAGATATGCTCAGAATGTATGTGATGGACAAGCCATCAAAGTGGGAGAATTATATTCATTTAGTTGAATTTACTTACACTAATGGGTATCAAGCCTCATTAAAAATGAACCCATTTGAAGCATTGTATGGAAGGAAGTCTAACCCACCAATTAGTTGGGATAATCCAACAGAAAGAAAAATTATTGGGCCAGATTTGTTGAAGGAAATGGAAGAGAAAGTGACAAAGATCAAGCAAAACATAAAGGATACCTAGGATAGGAAGAAAATTTATGCAGACAAGAATAGAGTTTTAAGATATTATAAAGTAGGTGAACATCTATTTTTAAAAGTGAAGGAAAAAAGAAGTTTCGTAAAATTAAGAAGTTGTCCAAAGTTGGTGTTGACCCAAAAATCTGCTTTGGGCTCAACATGTTGTTTTACACAGTCATTGCTCCACAAAAATCTCTTGGTGTTATGGTTCCAGTCGAAGACAGTGGCGGGGGTCATAGTTACTATGGCCTCTTCCCTTGAAAGAGTATCAATTGGCTACCTTCAAAGGGTTGTGAACCCTCCCACATCATAGTTTCTCATGTCAAAGATGTTCAGTTTAGATTTATGAGCTATGCACGTAGTTTGCAAGAATTTATTGGTATATATTTTATACATGTTTAAAGTAAAATTATTATTAAATTTATTTAATAAAACTAAAATTTAAATAATTTTTTATATATATTTAAAAAACTATGCATTAAAAAATTAAATTTCCCCCTCACAGGGTCATTGGACAGTTTAATTCCATAACTTCACCATACATAGGAGGATTTCCACCCGTCAATAGTCGAAACGACCGGGGTGAAGTACAAAATGAATTCGTGGCATTCACCTCAGTGAATTCAGCCCATAATTTCATTGGCATGTCCCAGAGTGACATGGACTCATTATTGGCCCGACATGCATGCGCCAGAATGAGGCCTAATTAGCGGTCTCTGAGGCCAAATTGGGACGGATGAGGAAAACCCATTTCAGCTATAGGTATGTAGTCCTGTAGAATCCTATCCATTCTGGTGTCCATACCAATATTTCTCCCCAACTTCAAAATTTTCCCTAATCAGTCTCCCGACCAGCTCCTTCCGCGTAACTTCCCAGGACCGTATCTTACTCATCCATAGTCGGATTTGTGCCAAACAAAAGGAAGTGGAAAGGTAGAGGACTAATATATATCCTGGGAAAAATAAAGAACATTTTTGTGGATGTTTGGTATAGGGTAAGAACCTATCAAGGTTCAGGCCCAGGGGGTCCCCTCACCGAAACAAGCCCAAACTGAAGCCATGATGCGGTCAGCTCAGAGGGAAACTTATAGGAAGAAAAGGGGGGGTATAATCATGTCTAAAAATTGCTTGAACAATGGGCATTTCCTTACTTAAAACGACCAAATCCCAATGGCTCCTTTCCCTCCTAAGGAGATCTGTGAATTCCCCACACCTTGGGGCTTCATCCCGGTGAATTCGGCAGCCATGGATGGTCGGGAATTTTCCTAAACCACCTCACCTACAACTGCAAAACATGGAAAAAGTCAAATATCCTTTGGTATGGCACAAATCCCAAGGTACATGGTGATGTGGCATATCAATTTTGTCATTTTATGAAAAATGACTTTGATTAAAGGGTTAAATCAATTAAAAGGTCAAATCAAATCTAATTTGATTCCCTTTTTGGATAAGGTTCACTTTAGGATAAGATACCTTTTGGATAGGATTACTTTTTGGTGAAAAAGACAAAAAGACTTTAGGGTTGGTCCACTTGTCACTTTTCCAAAAGTGACAAGTGCCTCCTGACCTAACCCTAAGCCTTCACCTCTCCTTTATAAATAAGAGGGTTGGCATTGTAAAAAAAGGAGGATGAATATAGTAAGAAAGCTCTGCTAAAATTTTCCAAGACTCTTTGTGTGTGATACTTGTTAGATTTTAGTTGTTGGATATGTCATTTGTTGGTTAAAGGTTGAGGGGTAGACATTAATGCTTGTTATGTTATCTATCTCCGGGAGGGATTGGTTATCTATGTGTTTGTTGTTGCTTCATTGGGTTTAACTTGCTTATTTTCATTTTCTAACAGCTTGCTTTAACTTGTTTGATGTGTTTTAGTGCAGATTTTCTGAACTACTCAGTTATTTTCAGCCTTAGCTAGTGGTTGGGAGTCCTAAGGCCCCTTAGGACATCCCTAAAATAGGCCCCTTAGTTGGTTGTTCATACTTGTTTTCTTTCTCTTTTTCATTCATGTATATTTATGTTATGTTGTCCTACCATTATCCTTGTTGTCCCAAGTTGGAAAATTGGTAATTTTGGTCAATTTCCCCCACGGGGAAGACATCTTAGTTGGTTGTTATATACTTTTTATGTGCAAATTTATGTTAGATTTAATTAAGTTTTTCCATACATAAATACTAAAATTTCGTTGTTTTCCTGCAAGGACATAACCGATCACCTATTATGCTTCTCCTAAGCAGTTGGGGACCACATAATGACCTTTTTGAGGAAAAGGGGCTAGTAAGATAGTGAAGAAAAACATCCAATTTGATCAGCAAATCTACCCAATCACTCTCATATTCACTTTATATATCACTTGCACTCATTCCAAAAAATTTGGCACACATACCAATGTTGATATGCTTAGTTTGTGTAGATAACTTGAGTAGCTTACTTGTGAATTTATGTTCATAAAATATGATCTATACTTGCGTAGATAATCATTACCATTTCTAAATTTTAAACACTAAACATGCAATCCCCATACATGGAGTTAATTGGGGCTTTCATGCACATGGCAGCCTTGTCATTCGCAAAGAGCCTCAACCCATTCCTTTGGGTTGAATGGTGTAATCATTACTTGTAATTAGTTAATCTTGTCATATTTCCATTGTATCATTTTTCATTCACTAATCTATAGGTGGATGCCCCTAAAACGGCCATACAAAAATCAACAAGCTAAATACACGAAAAAAACCACAAAACACTTGAAAAAAATTCAGGGGTCCGCCCCATACACTCAAATCAAACTTATACTATTTAGCTACATACATATACATATTATTTAGCTATGACATATATGTCACCTATCTATTTACTTGTTTTATGTATATAGTTTTAGATAGATTTCAAATTCAGTAACTAGGAGGCACGCTTGTGAAAGCAAGACGTGACCTCGCCACGTGGATGGTCTAGTGTTTCATTTCAAGAAATTTAAATTTTTTAGGATACTAAGAGTCAAATATAGGGAGTCTTCATCAAGACCCCCTTGGAAGTTGTCTAGTTAGTACAAGTCGAGTGGTCTTTCCTTAGTACCACACAGTCAAGGAGTTGATTAGCTTAGCTTGGTAGGAATACTACTTTGCATAGGTAAGCTCAAATAAAAATCTCTTTAGGGGGGTCCTAGGCCTCTTCCTTTTCAAAAGTATCCTTCTTCCATCCAAGAGGCTTTAAGAGCCCGAAAGCACTAGTGACAAGAATTGGCTAATCCCTACTTCTCTGAACTACATGGGGAACTCTTCAACCTATCCACCATGGTCTGCTAGGACTACTCTTCTTATACTAGTTGGCACCATTCCGAGATGTGTGTGCCTGATTGGGATAACCTTCAAATCAGTGTGGTGGACAACGCATGTGTTAAAAAACTAAAAATTCACCATTAAAAAACTTTTAAAGTCAACCTTTCGTCAGTCCACCCTTAACCCACGAACCAAAAATTGAAGTTTTCAATACTTTACCTTATATCATAGTTGTAATAGCTTGTAAAAAGTTTGTCCATCCCCTTTTACGACGCCTTTTTTATTTAACAATCTCTCGGGATCGCTTCCTGGGTCACCCTGGGGGGTATCAATCCATTATGGGCTTGTTTATCGGTCTTAAAATCTTCGAACAACTCACTATTCACAATTTAAATCCATTTAAAAGGACTTGTTGATATATTTTAAGCTCACGTTTCACCCTTGTTTTGCACTCTTTCACTTGAGGCATCCATTGGTTAATTGTCCAGGACACCGGTTTACCCCAGGGGACCCATTCTGGGCCATTTTCCAACACTTTAAGGGAATGAACAACTCATTGTTCGCTTTATTTAGTTCGTTGTCCAAAAAATCAGTGATCTTATTTTCATCCTACTGTCCATAATTTTCACCCCCAGACCATTTTGGCAATCCAAGAAGATGAGGGAGGACAACACCCAGGGTGGGTGGTCCTGAGAAAGGCTTATTGTAAGTCTTTCGCCTCTCTTTTTACCCCTTCAGTACTGCCTCAGGAGAAGGACCACCTAAGGTGCAGGTAGTCTCTACCGGATAGGTCAGATCTATCCCAACAAAAAAAAATTTCTTATAACATGTACCTTCTTCTGGAGACCATATTGGGGACTTGCAAACCTCTTTGGTTTTTCTTGTATCCCAAACTTTTACTGGACATTGGACCCAAATTCTTTGTGGTCCTTTTCCCACATTTTGACAAAATTTTGTGGCAAGGTCTTTCAGTAACTCTTTGGAATTTTCTTTGGTGCTTGTTATAGTTCAATTCCCTTGTTGTTTTCATTGCATATGGGAGCCATAAATACCATCGATTTTTCATTTCCTTTTACCTTGTCAGTCTCATATTCTACTTGTTTGAACTCACATGGGAAGTTATAAATCTGTCATACCTTACCTTCCACTTCGAGAAGAACGGAAACAAATCTTTGTTTATAGTTGGGTTAATCTGCATTGTGTTAGAAAGAGTAGGATTTTTGGTGTCATACATCTCTTGTACTGAATGTACTTACTTGATCCCCTTGCAATTTGGCAGGGCAGAAGTATCCTAATACTAGGTAAACAATATCCCCCGGGAATACAAGAATTCAAAGTTCATGAAAGAAAACAATTAGTGAGACACATACACCTAGGAAACCAGGGAAACTCGTTACCCCTGTCATGTGAGATGAGTCACTCTCTTCCCCTTCTCCTATTCAAATCCCCTTACTAAAGAAAGCTCTAGTTAATCCAACAACAATTACTAATCCTCAGGTTGTTCCTCCTGTCCTTCCAACAACTGTTTTTGTTCCTCCCATAGTTGTTCCGATGGAAATGCCATGGAAACTAGAGACTTCATTGAGGTTAACCAGACCTCTTCATGACATACATGTGGATTCCCCAAATAGGCTTCCTAATTTCAATGGAATTGGTACATTGAGTGTTGAAGAACATATACAAAAATTCTATGATGCATTAGCGCTTATGGACATAACAATTCCTGATGTCATCATTAGACTTTTTGTAATAACCTTTGGGGGTGAAGCAACGAGATGATATTGATTTCTTCCTAATGATAGTATCCCAGATTGGGAAACTATGATCCAAGAATTCAAGAAACATTTCCAAGGGGTGGATGATGTGGCTTCCCTGCTCAGGGATTTCACAACCAACTCCATCCTTGAGGGTGAGAAAATCCATAATTTTAATCAACGCTTTACCTTGACCTTGAATAGGATCCCAACTGCTTCCCAACCATCTGAGAACAATTTGTTCCATTACTACATGACCTCTATGAATCTTAATGTAAAGTATATATTGAAAGATAAATCACTACAAACTTTAGATGTGGCCAAGGCTAGCACCCTGGAAATTGAAAGAACCATGGAGGAATCTAGTATGATTCCCTCAACTTTAGCGCAGCCCCATTTTAACGGGAGGTCTAGGAATGAGGTACCTTGAAACGAGGGTACTCGGTATGAACCTCTACCTGCCCAAACTTCGAGGATTGAAGAAAGGGAAAGTTCGGAAACACTCAAGTTGTCAATGAACATGAACAACCAAATACTTTCCCCTAATCGAAAGGTGAATGACTTGCATTTTTATGCTCCTGCGAGGCCAAGGCCTCCTTTCCCTCCTACTCCTCATCCTAGGCAACATGTTGTTGAAGTGGATTGGTGTCATTTTTCCAAGACTTCCATGATCCCGAGTATTTTTACTCATATACACGTCACATGGAATTGTCTAAAAACGGAAAATCCCCTCTACATCGGGTCAAAAAAAATATTTCTTCCACTTCCCAAAATGACCAAGTTAACATGGAAGACTCTATTCCCTGCGATGATGATCCTCTTGCTTTCAGAAGCTTTTCTGTAGAAACTAGGAGTCATGCCCCTAAAACCACTCTGCAAGGAGTGGAAGGGACCAAAACTGATACCAAGGACAATGAAAAAGGTAAGCTTCCCGCAAATGGTAGATTACCCTCCCCTCCAAGGAACAGGGTTATGTGGGCTCCAAACAAGGTAAAATTACCTAATAATCCACCACCCTACATCCCAACACTGGTACCTTACAACATCGTTGAAGATCTAGCAAAGGTTCATGCCCACATGACATTATTATATTCTCTTAGAACACCCACTCAGTTTGAAAACCTTTCACATGTTCTACAAGCACCCCCTACTCCACAAACGGAACAAAGAGTCTGCTTCCCAACCTAAGGAAGCTTATTATGTTATTGATTTAGACCCTGGAGTTCCTCCTTTCTATATCTCAATTTTAATTTATAATTTTGTGCTCCATAATTGTGTTGCTGACACAGGAGCAAGGAACAATGTTATGCCCCTTTGAGTCATGAGAAGATTGGGTCTTGAATGCACTAGCCCGTGTAAAGATCTGTTAGCTTTGGATTCAAGGACTGTAGAAACCATTGGTTACATCAAGGACTTATCCATTACTTACAACCAAGCTCTGTAGGTGAGAATGCTCATAAACATGATCATAACAGATATACCTGAAGCATATGACATGCTTTTAGGGAGGGAGTGGTCCACCAAAGTAAAAAAGGGTCATTAGTTCATGGAGAGAACCCACTTCACCTTTCCTCATAACGGTGTTGAAGTTGTCATTAGGAGGGAACAAAGATACCAAGAATGGGTTCTACCTGCTGCCTACAATACAAAACATGTATCTTTTCAAGATATAAGGATGGGTACATACATTGTGTTATGTGAGGAAGGTGCACATGTCCCTCCATCTGATTTGGAAGAAATGGTGTGGAGTATGGATTTTGATGGTGCTAAATCCAAGAACGGATATGGGGTTGGGGTCCTTTTGTGTGATCCCAAGGGGAAGGCAATCCCTTTCTCTTTTCGGTTAGAATTCCCTAACACTAATAATATGGCTGAATATGAAGCCTTAGTTCAAGGCCTCCAAAAGGCCTTAGACTTGGGAATACGCCATTTGTTGGTAATTAGGGATTATGAATTGGTTGTGAATCAAATTAGAGATAAATATGAAGTCCATAACCCACGCCTCAAACAATACCACCGATGGGCTAAGGAGCTTATTGAGAAGCTCTTATCTTTCAAAATTCAATCCATACCTAGGGCCACAAACCACGTAGCTGGGCCTTGGATGATTCTTGCTTCATTTCGAATTTTGTAAGGTCTATCAAAGATATAAAAGTCCAAATTTTGCATAGACCTGCATAACCTGATAATGTTGACTCTTGGCAAGTTTTTAATACTGACGAACAAATATGTAGATTCCTTCAAAACAAGGAGGAATTCGAAGATTTACATATCATCCATGAGTCGAAAGAGGAAACTGGGAACACAATCCAATTGAAAACAAATAACATTCCCCCTGGTTTGTTCGTATTAGAATTCATGTTTGATTCCAATGATGCCACTATCTATGCACCTAGTATTGATAGTGAATTTGTTAGGAAGGTGCGAGAATCCATCCCTATTAACCTGGGAACTGAGAAAGATCCAAAACTGGTCTATATAGGTTCACGGTGTTCCCCTTCTAAGATCGCTCAATTCACAGAACTCTTGACAGAGTTCAAGGATGTTTTTTCTTGGTCCTACAAAGATCTCAATTTTTTTGATATGCAGGAGATAGTCCATGCCATACCCATAATCCCTGATTCGAAACCTTATAGGCAGAGACAAATAAAGAACAACCTTTCTTTGGAAAAAACAATTAAAGATGAATTGGACAAGATGGAAGCATCTGAGGTCATATACCATGTCCGTTACTCACAATGGATATCTAATTTGGTTCCTGTTAGGAAGAAAACTGGTGATATTCATTTGTGTGTCGACTTTCGACATTTGAATAGGGTGTCCTGAAAAGAAAACTACCCCATCCCATCAATGGAAGAGATCCTTCAACAAGTCTCCGGGCCTCAAATGATTTCCCTTTTAGATGGTTTCTTCAGTTACAATTAGATATCCCTCAAGCCTTCTGATAGTCACAAGACCACCTTCACTACTCGTTGGGGCACATTTGCATATAACAAGATGCCTTTTAGATTGATTAATGCTGGGAACACCTTTCAATGTGCCATGGCCATTACTTTCAAAGGCTTATTGGGTAAGATGATTGTTGTCTACATTGATGACCTCACAGTCTTTTCCAAAGAACGAAGTATTCATTTTGATCACCTCAGGCAAGTTCTTCTTAGATGTCGTAAGTTTGGCATATTTTTAAATCCTAAGAAGACCATTTTCAGTGTTATGGAGGGAAAACTTTTGGGTCACATCGTCTCTCGAGAAGGTGTCAAAGTTGATCCCAAGAGAGCGGTAGATATCAAAAATATACCCTTACCTACTAATAAAAAAGAAATGCAATCTTTCTTTGGAAAGACAAACTTCCTGAGGTGCTTCATTCCTGATTTTGCTCAAGTAGTCAAACCTCTAAATCAGCTTATGAAGAAGGACATTCAGTTCAAATGGGACCCCCCTATGCATCAATATTTTGAATCCATTAAGAAAGACATTGCTTCTGCTCCTCTATTAATCAGTCCTAATCCCTCTAAATACTTTGTCATGTACACTAATTCATTAGAGGAGACAATTTCTGCAATTTTATTGCAAATGGATCATGAGGAAAATATTAGGCCAATCACCTTCGTGAGCCAGAATTTTAAGACACACCAAATGAACTATTCTACATTAGAGAAACATGGTTATTCTTTGTATAAATCCTTGGAACAATTTTGACATTACAGCCAAGGCCACAAAGTTCAATTTGTGTGCCTACATCTCTCTTAGTCACTGCCTTGAATCAAACCGAATTGCATAGTAAGTGGTCCAAATGGATCATGCACATGCAAGAGTATGACTTGGACATTAAACCAATGAAAACCATAAGGGGGGTAGGGTTGGTTGAATTGTTAACCCAATCCCACCCCTCGGTCATAGCTAAACCACCTCAAGTAGATGACTTGATTTCTTTCGAAGAACTAGTTAACGAAACCAAGTTAGCCTCACAACCATGGTACAGACCTATCATATATTTCATGATCAATGGTGTGTTCCCACCAGACATGGATACTAAATCCAAACGAATACTTCATTTACAAGTTGCCTGGTATGTTTTACAAGACCAAATCCTTTATCGAAGAAACCTTGATGGGGTTTTGTCACGATGCTTGACTCTTGACCAAGCCCAAATGGCACTCGAAAAAAGCCATTCCAGAATTTGTGGAGGTCACTTTTCAGCCAAAACCACTGCAGCAAAATTTTTACATGCAGGTTACTTTTGGCCTTCACTCCAAAAAGATTCCCATTTACTAGTTCGAAAATGCGAAGCTTTCCAATGCTTCACTAGGAAGCAAAAGTTAGTTGCCTTGCCTCTTAGTCCTATTGAAGTCCAAGTCCCTTTCGTAAGATGGGGCATGGACTTTATTGGGCCAATTTCACCACCTTCCAACACTGGTCACGTATTCATATTAACATCTACAGACTATTTTACAAAGTGGGTTGAAGCAATCGCTCTTAGGAACGCTACGAGTCAATAGGTGGTAGAATTCGTTGAACATAAAATTTTGTCTCGTTTTGGAACCCCTGCTGAGATATTAACTGATAATGGATCAGATTTAATGTCTGATGTCATGCTCCACCTTGGTGTTACATATGGCATCCAACTTTTTCGATCTTCCACCTATTACCACCAAGGTAATGGATTGGCTTAATCAACAAATAAAAATATGATTCAGATCCTTAAGAGGATAGTCAAGGATAACAAGCATGATTGGCACACAAAGTTAAATTTTGCTTTATGGGCTGATCATATAACCCCTAAGACAGCAATGGGTCAAATTCCTTACACTCTGGTGTATGGAGCCCCTGTTGACCTACCTGTTCACTTACAAATTCCATCCTTCAGGTTGGCTATTGTTGAGTCAGAATATGATTTCTAACCTTTACAACATCGTTTAGACACACTCATTGAACATGATGAGAACTCTCATCCACCAACTAATACCTTGAGTGTTTATTTAGCTTACGAATTCCCTTTTCTTACTGAGAAGCCTTTTACTGCTTTCGTGGGAATCCTTGGGCGAAGTATCTCAAAGGTTTCATTTTGGATGTTAACTCTTTCCAACTACTTTTACCCTCTAGGCCTTTACCCCCTTCTTCCCACAAGGAAATGTACAACCCTTCCTAGTGTGGTAAATCCCAATGCCCAAACAAAGGTAGGGGAAAATGAGAGGAATAAAGGTGGAAAGTGGTAAGTATGGAGGGAATGGACGATGACCTTTCATAAACCCACCCAGTGGCAACCCATCCTAAATGGATACTAACTTACTAGGGCATCATGTCACCCTCCCAGGTATGAACAATTTAAAGAGCATAATTTCCAAGCAAACGTTATGAAATGAAGGAGAATTCAATGCAACATAATTCAAGTTCTTCAATAATCAGAGTGACACATACCATGATACCCGAACTCATTACCTCATGGAGCAAGATTTACTGTTATGTTAAGCACTAATATTGGATCATTACCCCTTAATTGGGGCATATTATAATAGTAATGTTATTTTATTTATGTCGGCTTTAGGCCATTAGTTGTAATTATACCTCCTAGTCTCCTATATATACGAAGGAGACATTTTTATTTTGAATCATCTTGTACTTGAACATTTAAGTAGGGTAAAAGGAGGTTCCCCCCTCGAAGAGGCTTATTATCTGAAATTATCTTTTTTTCAAGACGTTGAGTACTTTTTCTGAGGTTTTTCTATGCTATATTGATATTTGGTTCTTCACATATGGTATCAGAGCTATAGGTCTTGGGGTTTCGCTGCTACATATTAGACACCTTGGAATTTTCGCTATAACTATTTTTCTACAACGTTTCAGAAGGAACAACTTGGAGGATATTTAGTAGACGGATCAAGGTATGTTGGGTTCCAATTTTATCCCCTGATACCTTACACTTTCGGAGATACAACCTGTACAAGATAGGGTTCTGGAATCGTCCTAAACTGAGTCATTACGGAATTTTCACTATAAAAAAAATTTTGTAATGTTTCAGACCTTGAAATCTGGAGGTTATTCACATAAATTAGTAAGGTATCTGTGGTAAAATTTTCAGCTTCTGGGTCATCTTACATTTGTAGATACACCTTGTGTAAGATAGGGTATCTGACTAGTCCTATTGACTAGTCTCAAGAAGGTGTTCCAGGTAAAACAATCATAACTTTTTCCTAGAGTATCCAAATTGAGTGGGAATGGTTTCATTAAATCATGGATAGTTTTTAGTATTTATGGTATGAGTTTCATAATTTTATATCAATCATTTTGTGTGGGGCACGCTATACAAGTGAGATCTCCTGGAAAGGCCAAAAATCGGCAAGTTGTGGGGAAGTTACCGTAAATTCCACTTGGAACATCCAATTTTGATCAGACATGTGTCATTGCAGAGAAGAAATATCATAGAACTACATAAAAGAAAGTTTCATACCCAGAAGGGCCGAAACTTGGGAGATACAATAGAAGAAAGATTGTCTAGCAGAACCACCTAAAAATCAAGGTTCAAAAGTGATACTTGGCCAACATGTGTATCTCATGAAGGTGTCAAGGTAGACCCTAAGAATATTAAGGCCATGATGGACTGGCCGATTCCCAAAACATTGAAGAATCTTAGAGGATTTTTGGGTTTGACAGGTTACTACCGCAAGTTTGTTCGAAACTATGGAAGAATAGCAGCACCTTTAATGGCACTAACTAAGAAGGATGCATTTTCATGGACTCCAGAGGCAACTAAATATTTTGAACATCTTAAATACGTGTTGTGTAAAGCTCCTATCTTGACCACTCCAGACTTCACAAAAACCTTTATTGTGGAATGTGATGCCTTGGGAAATGGAATTGGTGTTGTTATAATGCAAGAAGGAAGGCCCCTGGCTTTTGAAAGTTGACCACTCAAGGGAAAGGACTTACACAAACCCATTTATGAGAATGAAATGATGGAAATACTACATGCATTGAAGAAATGGAATCCTTACCTAATAGGTAGGCACTTCAAGGTCAAAACAGATCATGATAGTCTTAAATACTTCTTGGAACAAAGACTATCTTCAGAAGAACAACAAAAATGGGTAACCAAGATATTGGGTTATGATTTTGAAATCTTCTAAAAAAAGGGGAAGAAAAATGTTGTTGTAAATGCACTCTCAAGAAAGGATGAAGATGTTGAGGCCTTTCTATGTGCTATCTCGATCATCCAACCCGATTGGATAATAGAAGCACGGGATGAATGGAAGAATGACAAAAAAGTGTGGACTCTTATTCAAAGGTTGTAGCAGGATTCCAATGCATCAGATACATTTACATGGAAAAATGATTCACTATGGTACAAAGATCGCTTATATTTATGTAAGAACTCCCAACTCAAACAAAAGGTACTATTGGAATTGCACACCTCTCCAGCAGGAGGGCACTCAAGATTTTTGAAAACCTACAATAGAGTCAAGAAGGATTTTTTTTGGGATGGCCTTAAAACTGATGTTCAAAGGTTTGTGGCAGAATGTTTGGTTTGCCAACAAAATAAGGTGGAAACAATTAAGACCCCAGGTCTTTTACAACC
>ML780998.1:208847-237135 GCA_009831015.1 Picea engelmannii | reverse complement strand
AGGATAATAAATTATCACCAAAGTACTATGGCCCTTATAAGGTGTTGCAAAAGATTGGTACTATGGCATATAAATTGGAGTTGCCTGCATCTTCACGAGTACACCTAGTTTTCCATGTTTCATGCTTAAAGAAGGTTATAGGCGACAAGATCTCAATTCAAACTATATGATGAGGAAGGAAAAATCAGATTGGAGCCTGAAGCCATCACTGACACAAGAATTCGCTAGCTGAGGAATAGATCCATTTTAGAGTATCTCATTAAATGGAGGAAACTATCGGCTGAAGATTCCACTTGGGAAGATGAGTCTTTTATACAGAAGCATCCAGAGTTACTCAAGCGTTGCGGACAACACTTGTCTCAAGGGGAGGGGCATGTCAAGCCCTAATATTGGCTCATTACCCCTTAGTTGGGGCATATTATATTAGTAATGTTATTTTACTTATGTCAGTTTTAGGCCATTAGTTGTAATTTTACCTCCTAGTCTCCTATATATACCAAGGAGACATTTTTATTTTGAATCATCTTGTACATGAACATTTAAGTGGGGTAAAAGGAGGTTGCCCCCTCGAAGAGGCTTATTATCTAAAATTATCTATTTTTCAAGGTTCTGAGGTTTTTCTATGCTATATTAATATTTGGTTCTTAACATGCTACTTCAAGACCAGGTTGGTGGGATGGATATTGTTGTTGCTGATAATTGAGTTGCACTGAAGAAAAAGAGGGCCCCTCTAGGGCCATGCTCAAGTCATCCGGCTCTCATCACTCTATGTCTAGGACCTATGTTCATTGAGACATGATCTCCTTAGTTATCCTTAGGATAGGGGATAACAGAGCTCTAATGATTTTTCTTCATTGGTGAAGAAATATTATTGGTGCAAGTGTTATTTTACAATATTCCTAATTTGTTGTAAAACCATACTAGATTGAGAAGACCCAATTAAATTTAAGTGGCAAGTCATATCACACTAATCAAAATTTCAAATTTCATATTATTCTAGAATTTTGTACATGTATGAATAAATGTGTGAATGAGAACAAGTAAGAATAAATATTATCAAATATTTATCATAGGGTTATGTTAATCAAAATATTTATCAAATTTTCCGTATACTAATTTATCAAATATTCTATTCCACCAAGTGTCGTCTAAGCAGACAATATGATAGCCCATGATTAAATGATATGAAACTAAGTAGTATAAGGAAATGCCACAACAATATATCGTCAAATCGACCAACATTACCTGAATCTCAAAGTTTAATAATCCATTTAAATCCTCCACATAGTAGGTGTAGTATTGGGTCATACTTCCAACTTTTACATAAAGCTTCCATAGGCATCTGAAAAAGAAACGTCAATGGGGTGTTTGCAAAATTAAATGTTCTTCTTGCGAGGTAAACAGACAACCAAACTAATATGATAGAAGACCATCGTGTATACTTATGAATTATGATATATGTGGTATTTGAGTTCAATAAACATTTATAGCTTCTTAGGGCATTATCATCCTATGATTCCTCGCCACATTTTGACTCCACGAATGCATTCTACAAGCACACAAACGAATTTGTATAAAAAAAATGAGAGTACCTATAACCCTAGTACCAGGGATGAATAATTTGTTGTTTTTCCCTGCGACAACTTACCTTGGAAATATCCAGCCAATCCTTTCAGATTATGTATAATCCAATTGTGAAGATCATCTCCAACCCATATCGAAAAAGGGAACACATTTATTAGTAAACAGAGTGCACATGCTATGAGTATCGTAGCTATCCTCGGATGTGCCATTTTAAAAAGGTTTTCAATGAGATAACCAGAGATGGTTCACCTTCAGTCTCATAGCCATCTCTGGTTATCACATTGAAGATTACCACCCCGTAATCATATCTTTGCTTAATCACAGGAAGTATGTGGACGTTGCACCTACATTGATCATCGAAAGTAAGCATATACATCAGAACCTGAAAAGTAAACTATTGAATATACCATGCAAAATTGCATTTTTCAATGTTTGGAAGGAAAAAGTATCAACCTAAGACAAACCCAGTATAACTCATTCACAATTTTTCACTGTATGTTCTGCAACATAGCTCACCCCCAGTCTGAGTAATCCTGCCAACAGTAGCTGCAAGAATATGATAAGATGACGTAAAGATGACTATAACATGAAACACCAGAAAAGAATAGCTCACCCCCACTCTGAGTAACACTGCCAACAGTAGCTACAAGAATATGATCAGATGACATAAATACGACCACAACATGAAACACCAGAAAATATATTGATCCGTAAACTAATTTTATTTACTTTAAATTGAACGCAGGCCAAATGTGGCCACTGTTGACATCCCATAAAAGCTAACGCCTGCCTAAATAAATATGGTATAAATATTATATGTGCAATCCAGTTGAGGTAGTGCTTGTTAATCATCCAAAGTGGAAATAAAATTTTGTATAGATATTAATTTTTGTTAATCATTTTAAGGTGGCAATTATATGGTCTTACATTAATTTTTTAATATGATTAGGTAAATGTGAAAAAGTAAACATCTTAACACGTGAATTCATAAATGCAAAGAAGTTATGAATAGTAAATTCCATTCATAGATTTGGGAGGATGACGAAGAATATGCCAGCATCTTCAATTGTTGGCCATAAAATTAAGATTTAAAGTTAAAAGATCATTAACTGTGCTCATTTCCAATAGATATACGCCAATTAACAATTGAAGAATGCATTCTTCAATAGGTATAAATATGTAATGTTCCCATTGCATTCTTCAGATCATTGATATTTGAAAGGTTTAAATGATTTTGTTCACTCCAGAAATGAAACCTTGATGGAGGTTTTAATTCCGGTAGGTATCGCGTTCATTGTGCTCATGGGCTAGGAGCTGAACCCCAATCTCTCCTCCATGCTTCCACTACACAAGTCTGATGCTCACCACACGAGTGGCGAGTCAAAATTCAAGCCGAAGACGACCATTATCAACAGTTATGCACTCTGTGCGTTTTTCATACCATATTAAGTTCAAGGGATTGATCACCAGGTAAGATGCGATGGAATATTTTGGGCCCAGAAAATGAGAGGGGAACAACAATAGCTCTTCTGCTATGAAGCTTCAACCTTGTTTCCTCTGTCGTGAGTGAGATAGAGGAAAACCCTACAAAAGAACTCCATCGATAGTCTCCTACAAAAGAACGGTGGATGCTCAATGGTCAGAGCATGCGTGATATAAAATATGGCCGCAAATAACAAGATATTGGAAGGTCACCTGCCAAAGACAAATCTTAGAGGGTCATTTTTGCATAGGAGACAGACATGTAGGGGAAGATGGACAAACTTGAGATGGAAAATAGAGACAGTCTATAGTCGATTTACAAACATTTTTGCACGAAAATGGAAAATACCCTATGGAATAAATGAGACTGGCACCAACTATGGAAAAACTACCATGTGATCATTTTTCCTAAGGTCTAAGGTGTTGCACACACCATTGTTGGACATGCGAATTGGGATAATTGTTAGTTGCATATTATTTAGATATGATGTAATTATAAATACAGTGATAGATATGATGTAATTATAAATACATTGATGTTTGGGTTCATTTTCCAAGACATCTCTTGGACTCCCAAGACCGTTCCCATTACTTGATTATTCACATTTTGTCAAGTTCATAACCCTAATGGATTATGTTTCCAACACATGGAATAGATTAATAATATCCATGTGATCCCTACTCCATACAAATATCAAAATATGTGAAGAATCTCCTCAAAATAAGTAAGTGTGGTCAAGTAAAAATTCAAATACCTTCATTAATGTTAAAATAAGATGTGAAAAAAACCAATTCAAAGATAGAAGTTCACCATGGAGTGCACCACCTAAATTAGTATGCATAGATAATGGTGAGAACAAAAATTATTAAATATAATGGAAATGGGTATGAAGGGAGGACACGTGCATAACTAACTCTCAAAGGATGTGCAAACTCAATAACTCCTCAACATATGTGCCAAGTGAATTAAATGTTTCATCAAGGTGACATGTGTGAGAGTGAACAAGGCTAAATTAACCCCAACGAATAAACATGGGGAAAACCACTTTCTAAAAAAACATTTTTTAAGTGTGAGTTACCTCAACATGTGTGTCAAAGAGGAGAGCTACCCTCATGTTGTGTTCCTTGTGCAAAACAAGTTGTATTCCCAGGTCATTTAAAAAAAATGAACTTAGAAAATGAGGCCTTAATTAAGGTTTAAAGCCTAGTAATAAAATAAGCCAATAATGTAGCACTTCAACCTTACATTTGGGTTTGATTAATCAATAGTAAAACATTCCAAACCACTTTGGCAATTTCATACACAAAAAATGTGTTTTATTGAAATATGTCAAATGAGAGTTAAATTATGAAGGAAAACTACAGAGAAATGGATGAAAATGGGTCATGCACCCTCTAGGAGTGGGTAAATGGTGGAATATGGATGTGATATGAAAATTATCTAGGTAAAATGGGAAGGTGATAACATAATGGGTGGTATCTAGGTCAAATGATGGATCTATAATGAAAGGGGAAGTACTTCTAAGAAAACCACTAGGAAATACATCACCAAGCTAGAGGGCACCACAACTAGGAAAAGACTCGAACCCAACATGAAATGACCAAAAGAAAGTAATGACTAGAACATCATGAGCGCAATATAAGGAGATAGGAAATTTTTTCTCTGAAAATCAATCATGGAGTAGCACCTTCAACAATATTAATACACATAATATGTCGTTAAAGAAACTTCCACCAATAATACAATATATAGCCAATAAATTTGATGAGAAAATTGAGCAAAAAAGCATGAAAATGATATTTCTAGCCATTCTATAACAATGTCACCTTTCCCCTTGGTTGGGCAAGGTTCAAGTAAATAATGAGGGTAGTAAAAAATAACATCTGCAATAAAAAAATGCCCCTACATTTGCAACGGGTACATAGAAATTCCATGGGTGTCATCTTTCAATGTGTCATGAACTTGTCCTCAAACACCCCCTACAATATATGGTGTAATATGTTCAACAACAATGAACAACAAGCTATCAATATTGCGATAGACTTAAATGATATATCAGACCTAATTGGTGAAGGTATGCCTATTGTTTTACATCATTTCATGACTGAATTTAAATACCATTCTAATGAAAAAGTGGTTGTCCTAAATCGTGATGAAGCTTTGAACTCAAAGAACATGGAATGACAACATCCTTAGAAAAGTGATTTATGTTTATTCATAAAAAACGAATAGAGAGTTGTAACAGACCTAAATGAAATATAAGATTTGATGGGGGAAGGTATGGTTGTTGTTTTATATCATTTAACTAAATTTAAAGACTATTCTTATGAAGAAGCTTTATCCTACCATTCTTGTGTATCTAATTTTGACGCATAAAGTGTTAATAATGTAATGAGTGGCCCAATAAGAATTTATTTTCTTGTACATTATGAGGGTGATGATTTATGACATTGATAGTGAAATATTGATTCCAAATGCAATAGAACCATGTCACTCTCTTCTTGATGATTTCAACAATGTTTCTATGGCCAACGAATTGGATAGACCATACATGGATTGCCTAAGCTTGGTGCACCAAGAAAGATATGATGATAGGGTAAGTTTGGCTTCTTTGATATATAAATTTGTATGTGATATTGACATGCAATATACAAATCTGTTGGACAAATTACATTCTATTGACGATGACAGGCAAAGCATTGTGCTCTCTTCTCATTATATTCTGGATCTTAGCCACAATGAAGAGTAGGTCTATGAAGAATTACCTAACAACAATGATATGCTCCCATGTTATTGTAATAACAAGTAGATAGAGATAGTACACGCAACCAGAGTATTTGATTGTTTGGAGCATGATGATCTTCCCAAGCATGTTAGTACAGAGAGATATGATCCAATTCATAATTGGATGGAATCAATTCTTGGAAGAATCATTGGCTCATTTGGACAATAGATTACAACATTGTTTTTCAAAGCTCTGAATTTTGAAGGATCTACTTTGCTTATCAAAAGAAGAGTAATTGCGGGAATACCATGCCTCTAGATTTCACTTGCAATATCCTTGTTGTGGTTTATAATCAAACACAAGGTAAGAATAATTTTCCTTGACAAGATGTTCAAACGGTTGCATTGGATAGTTGATTACACCTAATCCCAATGATTGTTGTTAGTAAGGGTAAGTTAGGTCTACCTTTGAATAAGTTCATTTATTGAACATTGCTTTATCATTGCAAGTTTTTATTTGATATAGTATGTCTTTCCTATTTGCAAAAGTGTTGGTCTAGCACAGTTTTTATGTGTTCCTAGGCTTTTCAATTATAGTCAATTAGAAAAGGGAGTTTTCAATTATATCTAGCAAGAAAATGCATGTGCAGGGAAGGGATTTTTCTTGGTTTGCTACTTCAAATATTTTTGAGGTTCTCAACATCCCACAAGAGAATGATGTCCCCACATGGAGCCATTATTAACACCCAAAATTGCACCTATGAAATTATCATGTTAACTTCTAGATTTATTCATTTGGTTAGTCCATTGGGGGGAATCCTTTGCAGGATTGTTGGTATAGCGATTCTCCTACTTTGTAAGAGACAATGTTTTGAGGTCCACATGTCAGAGCTAGCTACATATTCTTGGTCCTTGAGACCTCATGATCTTGATGAAATTCATTTTGACGACATGCAAAGGGACCAATATTTTCAACAGTTAGAGTTACAAGACTTCCATGTTGAGACATAGTACAAATATAGGTTCCTTGCAGAGAGACAAATCTAATGAGACCATTTTCAATGACATGAGAGAAGTTGTTATTTTCAGGACTATTTATTTTTAGACATGCTATTTATAGTAAGTGTTGCCACAATAGTTATTTGCATATTTCGAGACTTTTATTTTTTAGGAGGTGATATTGCTATTTTTAGTAGGTCTATATTAAGTAGGTGGCATTTGGTAGAAGAGAATGGTGACATTTGGAATCTTTTGACCAGTGTAGTGTAGTTTACTAGAATCCCAAAAACTACTAAGTCTGCCAAATTTTGTATGGGATGTGAAAACCTATTTTCTTCATATGAGGTCCAATGAGGTTGTAACTCCTCTCAAACATCCTAAAACAATTAATGATAAAATAAAAAAATCTAAGTAAAATGGTAGAAACGAAATATAAAGAAAATGGAAACTTTTTCTATAAGAATTTTATATTATCATTCCAAGTTGGTTTATGTCTCAAACAATGTTCTATTCAAAACTTAGAAAAAGTGCACCCTACTTGGAAAATATTCAATATGACCCTTATTTTATCGTCTTATCCATATTTTTCTCAACGAGAAGTGGGATTTGGATAAAGGAATTCATGCAATCTATTCTTGAACCTTACCTTATCCTTTTATCACTTTCAACTAGTGTGCAAGCATAAAGGGAATTTGTTGGTTTTAGATATTCACATGCATGCAAGACTAGTTTGCATGCCTTGTTTGAGTTATAACTTGAGGAGTGCATGGTTTGGTGGTTAATTTAGCCAACGTGGCACATGTATTTGTCTTGGAATAGTGGTGGGGTAAAGTTCACCATCTTCAAATGTCATTATTCATTGGTTTTTTCCATGCATAGACTTCTTCTTGGAGTTTAACCCTCTTTCTTCTCTCACTTCTAGGGTGCGCCATATATTCTCTTCTTATTATTGTGTTCTATGAAGAAGATATGGAGATCATTATAAAAGGGGTTGGATCATGTTGTTCCTAAGGTCTGCACCTGACTGCTAAAGGGAAAAGCTAGGCCACCTATCAGTTTAGAATGGTTGTTTCTTTTAATTTTTTGTTGGTTGGTCAGGGGGTTGTTCTACCAAGACAAAATCAAGGTTGGGTTGGAAAAATGATATGGATCAGGGTCCTCCTTGGCTGGTGGCACACTAATGACAGACCAGTGAAATAATAGAAAACAAAGGGAAACAACAAACTACTCAATGAATAATTTGTTGCAAGAAGTTCAATACTTAAAATATCATTTCAAGACATTAAACATGTATCAAAATCAAAATTACTCCCACAAGTTCCAATAAAAACAAATCTTCACCAAAGCATTAGTTGTTTGACAGGTTGCATATCAGTAAAAATAATTTATACAATAGCTGAAACGAAATGAAATGTACATTTCACAAATCAAAAATTGTATTCAAGATAAGAATAAAAACACATGAAGATCAAGAGTATGTTCACCAGGTAGAGAGATTTAATCCATGCATATAATGGTTCCAACCAGTCTGATGTAGTGTTATTCTTTCCCAAAATATCTTACCCTCAAAACATTCAAAGACCCCCTATTTAACAAAGTTGCATGGGTTCTCGTACTTAGGGGACTGAGACCTAATTTTAGGTAACTGTTTGTATAACACATTATTAACTTCACTAAGACACTGGACTTAATAAGAAAGAGTGGTTATTATAACACACAAAATACCACTCTTGTATCTAATCCAAGAAAATACTGGAATTAATCAACTAAAAACTACTACTGTCTTTGAGACAAAACTGATGCATGCACTGGAGGAACTGAATTGGCATAAAATAGGCCTCAGAGTGACAAAACAGAGATCTGTGTTGAGTAATGGCTTGTTTGCAACCTATTGGAGGCCACTGGAGACAATTGGCTACATGAACATATCTCTACTTGAAGAAGAGCTAACCTACTCAAGTGTTCTGGAACCAATCTATGTCGACTTGTGACAGAGACTTAACTCCCCGTCTGTGTCTGAGATTTCAGAAGCTAAGCACACTCTGTCTTGACTGTAGCTAACCCTTCTCCTTGCTTTCACTGTGATGACCTGGACATGAACAAGAAGACGTGGAGGTGAGCGTCCAATAGGAAAAAAAGATGCGTGTAGGTGATAGGTGATATGGGGGGTAGTCAGGGGGAACAGGTGGCGAAAGTTGAGCAGTAGCAGGAGTGTGAGTGGAGATGGCATGGTGACCTGATGTCATATAAGCGCGTGATTGTAGAAGTTGTCGAGGGTGGTTTGGGTCCACACCGACTTTGGTCCCGTAATCCCCCACAAGTTTCCACGTACCTTTCCAACAATACCATGGTTCCAATTGCGGGACCACTTTGGAAAATTAACATTCGAGCAGTTTACGTCCCCGCAATGTAGTTTGGCCATCGATCATGTCACAATATGCGATTCAGGTGATATTCCTTCTTTAACTTCTACAAGGATCAACTATGATGGCTGATTTGAGATCAACAGTCTACAATTACTTTAGGATTTCAGGCTTTGAGCCTTTTAAATGAAAATTTCTTACCATCCTCCGGAGTGTCGTACTCCCGAAGTGAGAGATCTAACTCCACGTGGCCTCTAGATATGGACGGTCCAGGTTCACTTTGGGAGTTTTGGCTTCGAGATTTTTTGTCTCCCTACTCGTGCAATCCTCTGAAGTGAAGTATATCTGAAGTGGGAGATCTTCCGTAGCGTGTCCTCATTGATGGACAGTCCGGACTTTCTTTGGGACTTTGGGTGTTCGACACTTCGAGAATTTATGAATGTTTTGCTCGGAAATCTCACGGAGTTGTATAGGCTGTGAAGTGATGTGGTGACCTGATGTCATATGATGTCATGACTGCTCATGTGTCATGGAAATAAGGGTGACACGTGTCACGTGGAAATGGGCAAATGACACAACCAAATGACCTAGAATGAGTGCCATGTGTCATGACTAATGAGTGTGCCATTTGTCATGACTGATGACTGCCACATGCTTCGACACTTCGGGCTTAGAGATTTTTGGACTGTGAGGCATGAAGGTTTCCCGAAGTAGTATGGGCCCGAAGTGATGTGGCAGTCTCTCGTTACTTCGGGACTTCAGAAGTTTGACACTTCGGGTAATTCTTGCTCTAGTGCTTTGCAAATATCCCAGAGTGCTAAGTCTCTGAAGTGAAGAATATGCCTCCACATTTCCTTGCTGATGGACGGTCCAGATTCACTTTTGGACTTAGGGTAATTCTTTCTCTTCATGGGTTCGCTCTTGATGTTAAACCCTGTGTGATTTCAACACTCCAAATGCATGAAAACTGACAATCTAATTGGCCTAATGGATCTCCACTGTAGAAAGTTAACATGTCTGTTCCCACAATCTGATCCCAAAATTGACCTCTCTAGATTGTTTCGTTTTTCCCACGAGCATTTCATGTGCATACAAAGGCTTGGTCGACCTGCTGTGAGCTCAATCAATGGAAAACATGATGACAAGCATTCCAAACCAAATACGACATGTAATTATCCTTCAAGAAACAATAGCAACAGAAATGCGCAAAGACTCAATCAAGAAAGAAATGGATAAGAACCAATTCACTCAGTAATGGGAAACTGACTTAATCAAATAGAAGAAGACAAATTTGACAAAGGCATAGGGAAAGGAGAGAGGAGAGGCAAGGGTGCATACCTAGGTTACAACAGATCCTAAAGTGTCATTCTCCATTGTACTTGCAATTAGTTTTCAAGCTTGGATGTTAATAAAATGAGTAGCTTGGTCCTCATCTTCTCTTCTCTTCTAGCATGTTGAATTTATGTTGTTGCTGCAACAATTCTCCTACTTAATTAAGATTATTTGCTTCATATGCACCAACCCAAAGTAATAAACACAAATGTCGAGGTGACAATGGGCATTGCGTCTAGAGTTGCACCAAGTCCTCTTTGACTATAATAGTGCAAGTTTGGTTGTAAACACACCTGCGACATTTTTTGCGTTGCACCATTATTTTGATGGGACACCTACGACCAAGATCCACATGGGATTTACATATGTTTCATGGTGGCTAGGCCATCCATACATGGTTTTAAATTTTTTATGGAGGCTAGGTAATCCTAGGAGTACATCTAGTGTGGCTTGAGAGGATGAGCCTCTTTTACTTTATGAGATTTCATCGAGTTATTAAAAAGAGGAGATGAAGAGAAGAAGGATGGAAAACAAGAATTAAGGGGAAGTCCAGAAAGAAGAGGAAAGAATGACAGAGTGTGAAGGAGAATTGGAGAAGAGAGGAAGACAAAGAAGAGGATAAATCACAAAGGAATGAGAAAAGAGAAGAGAAATAAGGGAAGGAAGAGATAAAATAAGAGGTAGTTTGCAAAGTAGGGAAAACTACATGGAGCAGAGAAGAAGAAGAAGAAGACAATTCCAACATGCAATGTTGGGTAGAATTGTCATTGAGAGGGAGAACTTGTTGGAGGAGCAAAAGAATGAAAAGTAACACAAGGAAGAATATGAGAACCAAAAAAGAAGAGGCAACTAGAGAAACATAAAGGATCCTCGCAAGATCAAGCAAAAGAAACTCAGGTTCAAAATAAAACTCAGTTTTGTGAATTTCTCTTGAGGCTCTATAAGCCTAGTTGAGATTTAGACCAATAGGAATTCCCAAATATGATTTTAGAGGGAAATAATGTTTGAAATTGTAATTAGTGTCCTAGTGGAAGCTCATTGAGGCATTTGTATATGTGTTCACAATTCTGAATTTTAATAGAAGTGTTGGTCAAACAAATTCAATTTTCCCCCACATACTTTGTTTGCAATTTAAAAAAAAAAATTGTGTGCTTCCTATTTTTTTGTGTCCTTTGAGTAGAGATGGATAGCCTAGTGCAGTTGTATTTTACATGCCATGCTAGCCTGAATTAAGTGCTATTGGAATGGGAGCATCCTATTGAGAATGAAACTCTAAGGGAGAGAGACTAGGTAGATGTTATTTTGAGAGATAGCTCTAGTTTTTAGTTGGGTAGAGTTGTGGGGTAAGAAAGAATAGCTCCAACTATGTGTTGGGAAGATTTTGTTGTTCATTTGGAGGTGCACACAATGAGAGAGGGGAAATTTTAGTTGTGGGTTTGAGAAATTGTGAGCATAATTTTAAATTAATTTAATGGTTGTTAGAGGGCTTGAGAACATTAACTGAGAGGAACCCATTTGGGGTTTTGGAGTTTGAAGTGAAAATTTAAATATCTACTAGTGGAGTGAGGAATGATAGATCTAATTTGGTAGAGGTATAAAATTAAGAAAGAATAGGCTGCACATCACAAAGTGTCGTAATGTGTCAAATTTGGAAGCATTAGTAGAAGAAAGCCTTGGGAGGAAGAGGCCTTAGAGGAGGAAATGAAGAAATTGATGGCTAGGTTGGAAGCCTTGGAGGAAATCCAAGGAAAAATTCAAAAGAAACAACCAAATAAGGTGGATACAAAGAATACCCTTACTAAGGGTATGAGTGTGAAGAATATGAAAGAAAAATAAAGGCCTCTCAAGGAGGATAAGGCTACAACAACATTAGGTGCAAAGAAAGTATATCTCCATATTGAAATGGAGGATAAATAAAATGACTCGCTTCCAACAATGAAGGAGAGTAATGATAAATATGGTTGTGTTGAGACCAGTGATTTCATACCAGAGGAAGGAGAGCCTTTGGAGGATGTTCTCGTGGGAACACAAGTTTTATCTGAATATTTGAATGTTGCAAAAGATGCATGCAGAGTATTTGAGTTGTCAAGTGAGGATGGCATGAGTCATTATGAGATTAAAGAATGTGAAGAAGAAACCCAAGTAGAAATGGGTCGAGTAAAGAATGAAGTTGCAGAGGCCCAAGTGCAAAAAGAGAAATAGATTGAGGAAACCCTATGAAGAAGAGAGGATAGATCTCAGCTTCGAATTTTTGCTTATATTTCAGATTTAGTTTGTATGGTCGATGTCTGATCAGTCTTTCCTTAGCTCTGAATGGTATCTTCATTTATCCTAGTTCTCCTGCTATGCCCTTCATTTATGTAAACGTTGTGGGGAATAGGTCGTTGTCTTCGCGTAGTAACTCTGTTATGATTTCCACTGTCTACTAATACCAGTAGTCTCCTATGCTGGCCATTTTGGGATTCTCAACTGTCCCAATGTTGACTTTATTCACCTTGATCGGCACAGTAACTCGATTCTAGAGGTGGACCTTCCACTTCCCTTTCACCTTTTGCTTCCTTGATATGAATATCGCGCGGGTCGTCTTCCTCTGGTACTTATTCTTGCACATGGTAGAATGACAGCAATTATTTCACTGTATGTTTGTTTTTCTATTTCTCCTCTGTTATGAGTTTGACTTATGGTTCCTGAATGAATATCACCCCTCTTATGTGCTTAAGTGTTGCATCTATGTTGGGGTTCTCATGCTTGAATGAGAAAGTGATTGTAAATTTTTGTTGCAGTACTTTCCAACTCGTAGTTCCTCTATGCACTTCTTGGTTCATATACCAGTTTGTTGGTATGCCCTCTAATGTGTGTACGAAATGATGAGGCCATTCTTCTGGGGGTAACATTTTTCACAACGCTCTGCACTTCTCCAAGTGTTCTGCTGGTGCCCCCTGTCCATCGTACTTCTGCTTCTGGTTTCTTATTTGTTTTGTGCCAAACCTTATGCGCAGTAACTGCTTAGATTGGTACCAATCCTTGATTGTTTCTTTGTGTGTGCCCCACCATCTTGCAGATGTGGCCTTGAGTGCTATATTGAGTGTTGAGAGTCTATGGTTTTCTAACACTTCATCTTCGTAATGTATCAAGAATGCTTCTAGATTGTTTACCATGTGGAAACTGGGTGGTTCCCTTATCTCTGTACCTACCCATCTTACTGTGTGGTATATTCTTGTGCATGTTCTTGTGGAAACTTCGTGTAGCCTCTGTTGCCAGTTTTCTAAACCTGTATCTGAGTCTGACGCACATGAAGTAATGCTCCGCCAACTGAGTATCCCATCTGTAGTTGGGTTGACATAATCCTCATCTCACGCATTTGTTCTCTATAACTGGCTAATTTCTTCCAAGTCCAAGCAAGTAGGATCTACAAACCTCTCCCCTTATGATGGGTCTAATGGTGCAATAGCCCTGTATTCTCCTGACTCAAATGTCAATTTTTGTGTTTTGAAGTTGGTTATGAACTGGTTATTAAATGCCCAATCCAAGCCAAGAAATGTTGGATATGGTGTTGTGTCATCCACTATTTCAATCACTTTGAAGTCAGCTTTAGTGCGCACTCCATACAGATCTACTGTCACTCCTTTCAGTCTTCCAATTGGTAGAACTATGTGTTGGTTTGCTAGTTTCAGCTAAACGGGTGAATATCCTAATGTGGGCTCTCCCATACATTTCCATGTCTTCTTGGGTAGTACATTGACTTCAGATCCTAGATCCAATATGAAATCTCCCATGTTGAAATCTTCGATGTTGGAGTTTAGCCTGAACTCCCTACTTGTTCTTCTCCTTATATGTAGGTGATTGACTGTTTTTTGTTCTAGTTTTCCTTCTGTCTCTATGCTACATCTTTATAACATATTTTGAAATATTTTGATAAAGGATGGATCATTCAATAGGTTTACACATGATTGTAAAAAGCCTTTGATTATACTTACTTGTCCTAGGGGATGAATTTCTTTGGTATGATCCAACGATGGAGGCATCTCATACTCTAGTACTTCCTTTCTATGTTGTGCGGTTGATGTCGATGTGGTGTCTTGATTCAGAAATTCTTGCCTGGCTTTCTTAAATATCTCCTTCTCATTCTGTCCATTGAACTGCTTCGTTGGTTCGATATTCTTCTTCACCCATTGGTGTTGTATTGGTTCTTGTCGGACTTCGTCGTTTCCTATTTTAGCTCCTCAACACATAACTATGTTGATGCTTCGTCCTTCATCCCTTGATTCTGCTAAAATCCATTGAATATTCTAATTGTTTTGATTCCTCTTTTCCTAGATCTTCCTTAATAACATAGGACATTCTTCTGTGTCATGATCCGATGCACGACCGTACATACAAGTCGCTGGTGGAAGTGGACATTCTCTTGCATAGTGTTGTCTTTGTTGACAGTTGTGACATACCACTAGTCCTCTACGTCTTCCAAAGCCTCATCTTGCTCGTCGTCTTCCTCTGTAGTTAGCTCGATCTCCTCATGGTGCATTATACTGAGGCACTCGATTGTACTATGTGTTATTGTACTAAGGCTATGCAGTATTATATTATTGTTGCACAATATTATAATGTTGTTGCGCAGTGTTTTATGGGGCTAGTATTTGGTTAAACTAAGGTGCAGCTTTCCCAGTCATCATTTCTGCCTACACGTTATATGCATTGGATGTCCTCTCTCTCATCAACTCCATGGTTCTACAGTCTTTATCATCATGGCCTACTGACTTGCAAAAGTTGCAGTATGAAATCTTTGGGACTGTCTGATACTTCTGCATCATTGGGCAGTGATATGGGTTGTGACCCTATTTCCTACAGATTTCACACCATAGTCCTCATATTGGTAATGGATTTGGCATTCCCACTGCCATATACTACATGAATGTTGGAAATTCCTTCTTATGGTGTCCTTTAGTCCTACATGTGGTACACCAAATGGCTTCTTGTTTGTCCTTACTTTTGTTCTGGCTTGGCTAGAACGTTAAGTTATTCAAATCCTCCTTCATCTCTTCGATGGCTGGGTCGATCTTCCAATATCGGTTTTCTTCTAGTTGCAGGGCTGCCTACAGAGCCTCTTCCTGTGTCTAAAACTTATGTTGTCGCAGTGTATATTTTAAGTGTGGTAATAGTGAATTGACGTACATATACTTATGTTGCATATCTGTCATGAGATATTTCAACTTTCCTTTTAGTCTCTTGAAGCTCTGGTCAATATCCCATATGGATTCTCTTGGTTTTAGTCTAATTTCTATCATCTCATTCATGTACTGGTCCTCTGGACTTGGCTTCTAAAACTCATTTATCAGTAACTTATTGATATCCGTGATCATTCGGGTTGTTCTGGTGGATTGTTTGTAGCTAAACTCATATATCAATCCAGTGCATGATCCCTTAGTGTAATCTCTAGCCGTGCAAGTTTGGTGTTCTCGTTTGTGATCTATTTCTCTTCTCAGATCTTCTCACAGATAAATAAGTGTTTTTTTGGGTCCTTTGACGCTTCTCCTTTGAATTCTGGTAACCTTATGGTGGGATCATGTCCTTCCATCCTGAATGTTGAACTACTACCTCTGTGCGGTGTATATACTTTACTAATGATTCTTGAACTGGATCCTCCAGTTTTTTTTCCCTGTGTAGATGTACTTCCAGTTGTCTTCCTTCTCCCGAAATTCAGTTGTCTAAACGGTGGTGTTCTTTTTGGTGTGTTAGTCGTACATGGGTTGATGGGTTCCACACTAACATTAATATGGATAGGATTGTTTCCTTCTATTCCCGCTCTTGGACCTCTCATCTTCCTCTCATATGTTGTGCGCAGGATCTCCTCAATCTTCTCTACAGCCCGAAGATCCTCTACCTCCTCTTCATCACTTTCCAAGCCTTCCCTCATGGCTACAACTCTCTTCCTTGTGTTCACCTTGTATTGGTAGGGTACTCCACTGAGTGTTTTTCCAGTTTCCTCCATGATCCGATTGATCTATTCATTGTCCATCATGATTGGGTCCAAGGCTTCCTCCTTCTTTTATTTCTCCGCTTCTCCTTCCATTTCTTCTCTTTCTGTGAGTGCTTCCCCCCTTCCCCATGCACGCAGGGAAGTTTAGTTGTCTGATTCCATTGTCATTACACCTTTATTATAGAGAAATAACTTAATAGAAGTATACAACGATCTAATATACCTTCCTTGAGGTCCTCGTAGAAACTCTTGCTCTGTTTTGTTGTACGACTTCATGGTATCTACCGAAAATTCTGTTATAAATCCTACTACAACATTGTCAAGCCAAAAATCTACTGCGCGGGTGAATTTGTTGTTCACCTACTGTAACTACTCAATCTGAATTGGGGTCCACTCTAACTGTCAGATCTGGTTTGTTGTGTGGTTATCCTTCAACCTCAATATCCACTCCTGCAATAAGTGTGGAAAATCACAGAAAAAGACTTCATCCAGATCAGTAAACACATACTTCTCAAGGTATTTGTGTGGTGTTATTCTAGGGTTTCTGTTATCTTTTTGCGCAAACTCTAGCTCCTTTGTCTTCAGCCATCTTTCGATCTCTGGTCTTGTGGGATTCCACAGTCTCAACATCCCCTTCTAGCGGCGCATTCTTCTCACCTTCTTGTAGTCCGGTTCAGCATTCTTTGGACCCGCCTTCCGCAGATCTTACCCTCTTTTAACATATCCCATATACTCAATCCTATATTGTTCCAACCTACAATAGAACCAGATCTTGGTTTAATTATCTGCATTATGCCTTTAACATGATTGACCCAGGTTCAAGTCTACTGGGGTTCCAACAAAGCCTCTAAAACTATCGGCCCTCTTGGTAAACTAGAAGGCAACGCAATGCACAGAGTGCACTGTGCAGTCTCACCCAAGATAGTATTAATGGGATACTACAATACTTAGGTGTTTTCAGTCCAGGATTGAGTGGGGATCTGAGAAGTGTGCGCTAAGAGTTATATCTAGCTTATTAATGCATTATACTATCATTCCCAATTATGCATGCATGTAATGTAATCAACTCATTAGCTCACTCATTCATCATGCTAGCATATACTTATAAGCAATAAAAGAGACACAATCATTCAATAACATAACAAAGGTTTTACCATGGTTCACCCCCTCCAGGGCTACATCCACAAAGATCTAGCTCTCAAGCTCTTCTATTATGGAAGTTCCAAAGCTACAACACCATGCACTTTACAACTCATCCTCGGTCGGGTCGAGATCTATTACGAGGCAGACTAGATAACACCAGGCTCCTCAGCCTATGATCTAACCCTCGAGATCTACCCTACTGACCCTCTACAACTCAACAACTTACAAAATTGGGTCATATGACAGAAGTGTTACATCTAGTTATCAAAACATGACTCTTCCTAAAAAACCTTCTATTTCTTCTTCTCACTCTCTCCATAGTGTTATTTTTCCTCTCTCAGCTAATGTCTAGGTATCTCTATATATACATTTCTGGCTCATCATCCATTACAATGTATTACAAAAACCCTAACCCTGATGTTTTTAGGTCTTCCTTGCATGCACATGTGTTGCTCTTCCTTCCAGCTGTTTCTCTCCTTGTGCATGCCTTTCTTCCCAAAATAGCCTTTCTTTCTGATTTGGCCTATTGCCAACACACGCACACAAAGAGCATAAAGAAAAAATGATGAGACAAGAATGAATGAAATTATTCAACCCCTCATATATGAATTAAAAAGCATAGTCCCTTGGATTGTGACATCAAAGGTCAATTAACTATATAAAGTAAAACAAGATATATGGAGTGTCTGAGCTAGAGTATAGAATAGACAATTGACCCACCAAAGACACCATGAGAAAATGGTGTAACAATGGATCATGGAGACTCCATTGCTATGAGGTTTTGAAACCTCTAAAATAAACACAAATCCTTAGTATTTTGGCTTCTTGTTTCTTTGGTTGTGCCACCATAGGGCTAGCCCATACAACTTTTTTTATGAGGTATAATATCCTTACTACATGCATAGTTTCAATTTCCTTTTGGACAATCTCTTTGTACTTATGTGAAAATATGCATGGCTTCTTTTTTCACAAGATTTGCATATGTGGTTAGGTCAATCTTCATTTCTCCCATCTCCCGAACCAATCCCTTCAAGCCCTTATAATATCTTGTAAATACATCTTTGTATTCTTTCAGTTAGTTGACTATCTCTCTCGTTTCTTTATTGGACCAATAATATCCAATCTTTGCAATCTTTAGTTTCCCATAATTTGATATATCAACTTCCCTGAATTGGATCTCTGTGTCCATCAACAATTGATTTGGAATCGTTTATCTTTCTTTCCCCTTCTTTGATCTCATTGTATGTAGTCGGGATGTTGATTTTGTCATCCTCTTCTTTGTGGGTCTTTTTATTTATTTACTTTAGACACAGAGGTTACTAGTTTATTAACCTGTGTATGATTCCTCTTCCATATGATAGTCTTACCACGAAAATTTTAATTTTCCATTTCAATTCTCCTTACTATAATATTTCCTTATTTTTTATATTTATTTTTAATTATGTTTCAAGTCAAAGTAGACACCCTATGTCGACTTTCTACATGCCTTTTTTCCTTTGAGCTAATGTTACTCAAGTTTTCAATGAAGTCTGACATTTCCTTAACTACTATTTTTAAGCATTCTTTTGTATGAAAAAAGGAGAATCCTCTATTAAAATTTCTTTCAAGTTTTTCCAATTACAAGTCTCTCATTTTTCTTCATCTATCTTCCACCATTATATGGTAGATATTCTAATGTATTTGTAAACATATGTGGCCATACCATTTCATCATGGTATTCAATTGTTTTCCACTCATTTTCACAATCATGGATGTTCCTTCCAGGCAAGAAGCCAAGTCTGAACTTTTTTATTGGTGTAGCTTCTCTCAATTTTCTCCCTCCAAATCTCTAAATAAAGTATGTGGAAGCTACTGTCCAATTATATAGTCAATGACCATGGTTACTCCGCCAACGAGTAGACTAACCTTTTGTCTCATAAATTCTTGATATTTAAATCTTAATAGGGGGGAAGTTAGGAAAATCTATCTCTACGGGGACTAGACTATGATACATTCTAATCCTGTTCTCAAAATAGATGGTATGACCCTTACTGATGCAAGTCTTGATACTATACATAGGGATATCCTCAATACTCCAACAATCCCTTGCTCTTAATTCATACGTCTCTATCTTCCATTCATAAATATCTATATTGGAGTTCCATCCCATAGACATGGGTATTCCTAGATGCAACTCTCCTCTGACATTAGGTTCATTGTGATCATCCTTTCCTTGTAATACTTGGTATAATTTTCTAATGTTATCTTGGTCATCCCATGGTTCTAACCAAGGTTTTCCTTCCTGGGGACTAAAGGTGTGTTTTTCCTCTTTCAATTTTCTTCGTACCTTAACATACTTACTTCTTTTGTTGGTATTGTTTTTCTTTCTTCACTATGAGTCAACTAGAGTTTCTTCCTCTAAATACATCTCATGAGTAGTTATTCCCCCATCACTAGCCTTGATTCTACTCTAGGATGATGAGGGAAGACACAACATTCATTTTAACACTTCCATGGGAAGTACTCCCACTCTACTTACTTCTTTTTGTAGTTGGTGTTTGAAGGTGTTCTAAGGGGTGGTCTTGATTTTATAATATGACTGACACCTTTGTCAATGAGAAAGCATTGAGAAACTTGTGTGGTAAATTTTGCAATAGGTAGAAGAAACAGTCATGTGTTTGTGAAGAAACTCCTCTTCGCGTCATCCAAGGATGTTCTCTCTTCAATTGTTGGCATTCACAAAATTCATTAGTAATATTCTCAGACCACATTACAAGTTTGAGTCTATCTGTATTGAGTATTTTCGACAATGATTTGTGATCTTATGTGGTTAAGTGTTGAAATATATCTCTATCAATTTATTTATCTCTAATGGTACTAACTCTAAGAACTTCTCTTGGGTTTTTGAAAAAAAACATTTCTTAGCCTATGCAAGGGTTAGTCAATTCCTTCTTGCCTAGTTATGTAGATAGTATTTGAATTTTCTTGCCCACCAATCATTTATCTCTTTCTCTCTTAGGATATATGCATGTATGCATCTACTATAAAATTCGTTCATTCCTAATTGTAAGGACTTGAGAGCTTAGCTCGGATGAACGCACTTACACCACAAACTGAATTGGGTAGGCAAGATGAACGTTGAGAATGAAGAAACAAAAGTCTTCACATAGAGGGGAGTTTGGGTTCCTTGGGCACGCAAAATTCTAAGGGATGATTCCAACAAAGATACCTTGAAATGAAAGTTATATTCCATACTATTTAGCAAATATTTGAGGGTGACACTTGGGTGCTCCATCGGCAAAGGGAAAATATACTAAGGCATGTGGGGTGCACTTAGGAGAGTAATCCCAACTCCCCTAAGGGGTGTACGCACCTAATATGGTGAGTCAGTTTAATGGATGGGGTGCATTGGAATGAGGGGAACCCCAAGGTTGGGCGTGTCAGTCCCAAGGGGCACGGTGACTGAGAATGCATGGGTTCGTTAGGTGACCAGGTCCATGAAGGGGTGCGATGATTTTTTGGGGCATTGGTTCGCGAAGGGGTGTGACACCCCCAAATGAACAAATGGTCCACATGGTGACCTTTGTAGAGCCTATAGGAGAACAAGGGAACACAACCAAAAGAGACAAGTTTGGAAAGAACTTGGAGAATAAGAGATCTGCAATACTGAGGCAAGCGATGAGAAAGATCTCTCTCAAGGAGCTAAGTTGCTCCACTCTGGAAGACTTGTGTTGCCTTGAGAAGGAGAGTTCGATGGATAGAAAATGGTGAAATTATTAGGGGAATTTTTTGGCTAAGTATGGAAACATAGGTCTATAGACTCATGTGTGGGAGATAGAGCCAAAATATGTAAAGTCTATGGAAACAAAGAGGCATAGTTTGCTATTGGAGGAAAGTATGCGATTGGAGGAATATATGAGGTGCACCACAAGTGGTAGCAAAGAAAACTACAACAAATATTCTTATGGTGATGGATCTGTTCATGAGTGTCTCGGTGAGGTGAGGCAAGTTGTTTGACTCTGCTCTATTGTAAACTGAGCTGATATTTCTCATGTTGTAATTGTTCTTCTATAACAAATCCTTAGTCGAGTGTTATGCATTGTTCGTTCCACCTGCACTATATCTATGCTTTTCTTTCGTTTATTTCATTGATGATCTCTTGGTTCATGGATGAATGCTTAAATAAGACTAAGTGTTAAAGTAGTTAAAAAAAATTCTTAGTAAGAAATATTTTCACTAGAGTAGGAGTGTGACTCATCGGTAGCATAGAACAGAGTATGGGTATGCTCTAAGTGAATAGGTGTAGTCTAGATGAAGTATTCTTGGTGTGCGAAGCGACCAAAGTAAGATCCTTCATGGTGTCACATGCTTTCAAGAGATGAATGATCATAAGATTCATTCAGGCATCCTGTGGGTCTATTATAGATGGTATCAAAGCATGAAGCACACTCCACTATTGTAGTGGTGATAGTGGATAAGTCACACTTGATGAGAAGAAAGTCTAGATGTTGTCTTGGTGATTTTTCGACGAACTGATCCATGATAGAGGAATCTTGAGCATAGACCGGGTGAATGATTTGGTGCAATGAACTTGTTCACTGCAGACTTTGCATCATACTTACGATAGAGGTTTAGTTGATGGTGTGATGACGAGGTTGTGTAGGGAACAAACATTGTGCAAACAGAGAGCAGAGTTTTGGGAAATAAAGAACTTGGACAAGGTGGGTGATAAGGGAACTCATCGCAGAACTTGTCACAGACTCGATTGCATAGGTAGACTTGGTTGAATTTCTCTGTAACTAAATTCGGTGTTGGAACTATTGTGCATACCTTGCAGAGACCAAGATCATAGTTTGTTGTTGAATCGAACATTTGGGAAAGGAATATAAAAACAGGATTGTTGCACGACTTGTCACAGATTCATATGGTTTGATTCATGATGAAAGTCAGTGTCGAAACTATTTTGCAAAACTTCAGAGACTAGGCATAGAAGTTCATTGGGCGAACTAGAGAACTTGGGAAAGGAAGATAAATGCAGGTCTATTGCATGACTTGTCACAGAGATAACCACAAAAGTGATTGTGAAGTTATGGACTTAGATGAATGTCTAAAGTGGACAGATGGACTCAACCTTGCATCACAATAGACAATGATTGAGGGGAGTTCATTTAGAGAGTCAGTTCCTTGGGAAAGAAAAGTTCCAATACAACAATCTTAGAACATGCTTGCATCAAATGATGGCATTGATAAAGGCATGGTTGGCTTGAGTTCTTTCATTTTCCAAGTGTTGCAACGAGTTCTTTGAAGGGAAGATAGATGACTTGGTAGTTAAAGTGTGTTATGTTTCCATGGTGAAAACCAACATAATTGAGGGTGACTCAAGCAATACAAATTTGGAAAAGTCTTGTAGTAGTTTGGGACACCTTGGTTGGGCGAACATGTGGAAGATCTTGGGATAAAATTCCTAGATGGGTCTTGTGGTGGACTTAGAAATATTTTATTCAGCCATGAAGGTAGCTTAGGGGAGATACTAAACTCTTTGATGAGGTGTGTTGGACAAGTCATTGTGGTGGTGAGCAATGAAGTTTAGATGTACCAAGATGAGAGGATGGGTGAGGCAACCTAGTTGTTGTTGCCTTAGCTAGATTTGTTGATTCAGGTGGTGACGTGATGCATCACGATGACATTTCCAAGGTTTGGATGCTTGCTACAAGTGCAAAGTAGTTTTGTTCCAAGAGACAAATGGAGTTAGCAAGGAAGTTAGCCAAGAATCGTTGACAATCAACCTGAATGGGTAGAATGAAGACCCAGTGACTTGGGTGGTGTTTTATCTCCTTTGGTATGGGACATTGGATGAGGAAGAGTGCACCTTGGTGACTGGCAGACAATTATGTGACAAATTAGAGATATAGTGGAGGCCATTGGTTAAGGTTGGTAGAGGTAGTATAAATTTTGGTCGCACACAAATTTGGGGAGATGAAAATGTGGTTGGTTGCATAGGTTGCGGATAATTTTTGGGTGAGTTGAGAACTTTGGGTTTCCACTTTGACATAATTTTGGGGTTTCTAGTTTGCACAAAACTTGGGGTTTCCACTTTGACAAAATTTTGGGGTTTCCGGTTGGCACAAAACTTGGGGTTTCCACCAAAATTTGTTGTAGCATAGGCACAAGTTTTAGCGGAGACTTGGAGATCACATATTTTATGGATATTTCCAAGGATGAAAACGAATTGAGGTGGGGGAGGATGTAATCCCTTTGGATATTATTTCAAGCATGCACACTTCCACCATAGATTGAATCAAGAAGGTGATAAAATCAATGAGAATGAAGAAATGAAAGTATTCATATAGAGGGGAGTTAGGGTTCCTTGGGCATGCATCATGCCAAGGGATGACTCCACCCAAGGTTCCTTGCATTGAAATTTGGACGATAGATGATTTAGCGAAGAGTTGAGGGGGGGACTTTGGCACTCCATTCACAAAGGGAAAATTAGCTAAGGCATATAGGGCATACTTAGGAGAGTCAAACCAACTCACCTAAGGGGCACACACAGCCAATATGATGAGTCAGTTCTACAGATTGGATGTACCAGTCCCAAGGGGAACAACGATTGAGAGCACATGGGTTCGTTGGGCGATTGAGTCCGTGAAGGGGTGTGAAGATTCATTGGGTCATGGATTAACGAAGGCACATGACACCCTCAAATGATGAAATGGTTCACATGGTGACCTTTGGAGAACCTTTAAGAGAACAAGGATGCACAACTGAAAGAGACAATTTTTGCAAGAATTTAGAGGACAAGAGCTCTATGATTATGAGGCAAATGAATCAAAGAATATCCCTCAATGAGTGAAGTTGCTCCACTTTGGGAGGACTTGTGATGCCTTGAGGAGGAGAGTTGTATGGAAACAACATGGTGAAATTCTCTTGGGCATATTTTGGCTAAATGTGGAAATGCAAGTATGTCGAGGCATGTGTGGGAGACAAAACCAAAATATGTGAAGTCTTTGGAAATGAAGAGGTAGAGTATACGAAAATGAAGAGATGGAAAGTATATGATTGGAGGAATGTCTGAGGTGCAACGCAAGTGGTGATGAAGATGGTTTCAATAGAGAGGCGTATGGTCACAAATATTTTCACGAGTGTCTTGGTGAGGTGAGTTGAGTTGTTTAACTCTACCCTATTGTAAACTGATATGATCATTCTCATGTTGTAATCACTCTTCTATAAAAAATACTTGGTTGGGTGTCACATACCCGCTACAACAAACTAGATTTTTCGTCTTGTCTTCGAGGGACAGAATCCCCGAATTTCTATGGGGCCTAGCGCAGACCATCCCTTCCCTTATCCTCCTCCATGTGCTCATTGGCTATGACCACAGGCCTTACCATAATGGCGCTTCCATCTTTCATGTTTCGGGATTTCGATGTGCGAGCTCTCCCCAGCTCCCTATCCCTTGAAATGTTGAAACCCGAAATGGGGTTAACGAGCTCCTTGGCTCCCCTTTTTCCTACTCCATGTGACCACCTCAGTGAACACATGCTAACACCAAATGGTGCTACCAAAACTCAACTTTCGAGATTCCTGTTGCAAGGAACCCTTGTTCCTTCAATCCCTGAAACCTGAAAGCCCGGTATCATTTGAATCTATGGTCCAGATCGTCGACTTGATCAATGGCCTGGATTAAATTCTGGAATTCTACCTTTCGGGATTTTGGCGGGGTCTTCACTCCTATTTCCCCGATCTCCAAAACCCTGACAGCTTTATATCTTCACCATGCGTCCTCTACAAATGGATAGTCCAGATTCTTTCAGGACTCCTCCTTCATACCACATGACCCTGTCCTATGACCTAGGGCTCATTCACAGAGCGCATCGGGGTTTCGTATACTGAGATTTCACAACTTGCAAAGATGAGGGGTCTTGCCCTCTGCTTTCCCAGATGCCGAAATGCAGAAACTTATTCACACTAAACCAGCTCGGGGTTTCGTATACTTGGATTTTGCAACTGGTGAAAATGATGGGTCTTTCCCTTTGGTTTCCTGGGTACCAAAACATCGGAACTTATTCATGCTAAACCGATTCGGGGTTTTGTCTACCGGGATTTCGTGACTGGTGAAAACAAGAGGTCTTTCCCTTTGGTTTCCCGGGGGGACTCCTTTATTGGTTGGTTTCACTAATTCAGATTGTGTCGGCGACCCTGATGATTGGAAGTCTACTACAGGTTATGTTTTCAGCCTTGGTTCAGGACCTGTCACTTGGGCCTATAAGAAACAACAGGTTATTGCAATTTCTTCAGCAGAATCAGAATACGGAGCAGTGGTAAATGCAAGTCAAGAAGCCATGTGGCTTCGACAGATCCTCTCAGAGTTTGGATTCCAGCACCAGCATCCGACCAGCCTTTGGTGTGATAATCAGAGTGCCATCAAGCTCGCCAAAGACCCAGTTCAACATCAGTGTAGAAAATACATCGAGCTACACATGCACTTCATCAGAAAGCTCATTCATGATCAAGTTATTGAAGTTCTCTTTTTCCCTAAAGAAGATCAAGTTGTAGACATTTTCACAAAGTCTCTTACAGAAGCGAAGTTTTCCAAACTTCGATCTATGTTAGGAGTTCAGGAAGTTGTCATTAAGGGAGGATAGGCTCTAATGCCTCCTTCCTTCCCCTATTGTGTCACTATTGTAAATCCTTCAATCCTATCCCAAGTTGTTCTTAAGAGGGGATGTTAGGATATTTAGACACTTAGGAGTTAGTAAGATCTACTTGGTCTATTGTGTCGTTATGTAAAAGTGTTTTTTCTAGTGTGTTTCTTTAGTATGTATTAGTATGCATTTGTAGTTAGGAAATCCGACGATCACGATATGTTCCCGACATAGAGTGATCCGACGATTCATACTCTCCTCGATCTTAACGGCCATTGATATGTGGCTTAACACCCGATTGGTCCATGATCTCTATTTAAAGAGCATGGAGGGTCATTTGTCGATGATCGATTGTGAGAAACTATCTTGTAAAATCTCTCTGTAATCTTTTTCTTTGCATTAATAAACTGCTCCAAGTGGTCACGTTGGTTGGGGCCATGGATGTTTCCCCGTAGGGGTTTTACCATGTGAAAACATCGGTGTGTTGATCTTTGATCTAGTTATGTGAGTGGTTACTGAAGGTGTTCATCCTCTGTTGGAACACCTTTGTTGTCGAACAATTGGTACTTAAATCACACTACACACAATCAATTTATGCTAGTCGATTTCATTTCTAGTGGTTTAAAGTAGCTTAAAGTGGTTTCTTTCAGGTAGCCTCTTTTAAGTTTCATTTATTGGGATGATAATCAATCTATTGTGAATTAGAAGTTGCTCTTGTTACATACTTTATAATTAGATTTGGCACACAACATCCACTAGCTATTAATCCATATCTCTTAAGTGGATAATTGTGGTTTTATGCTATTTCCCTTAAATTGTTATCTTAAGACATTAAATCACTTGTTGGAATGCTTGTACTTTACACTGCCATAAATAGTTGTGGTGTCATTAAAGAAAATCATAAGATTGCATAGACCAATTCACTAAAATATATTTACTTAAAGGTTTATCATTAATAGATACAGATACTCCACTTGTCCTTTGGAGTCGGCCTAAAGTGAAGGGGATATTGTACCGAGGTGACAATGGTGCAACTCCCATATTGTGGCCCCAAGGTAGCTTGTTTGGTTGAACTTTTCACTTATATACCATTTTAGGAAGCAATATTTTTGGCACCGTTGTTGGGGATAAGGTCCATCACCCCATTTTTGTTGGGATTTATTTTGCATCTGTATTTTGATGAGAATGTTAATTTAAATATCTCATTGGGTGACTCGACATAAATAAAATATAACTAAAAAATACACTACAAGAAGAAATCCCCAAGGTTTAGTTCATATTGTGATTGAAATCGAAATAGTCTATAGACGAAGAATATACAAGCTTAAAACAAGAGAAGTTAATAATCAACTAAGACTTTAATCTTTGTAAGCTATAGGAAGATTATTTGTTGATAATTCAAGTGTCCTTAATCAAAATCAAATCCCTACTCCTTTGTTGACTGATTGTTACAAACCATTTGATTTCTCTAATATTGCTAGTCAACCTCATGAATTGCCTAAGTAACTAGAAAATATGCCTTTTATTTAATGGTGATAATGGTATTAACTCTCTTATGCTTGTAAATATGCTTTCTTTGGTAGATGGTTGGAAAGAAGAGATATAATATGTTTCTTTTAAATTCTTTACTAATATGAGGAGAATTGAAAATGAAACTATGGATGAATTTAATCTCAGATTTGATAAGATAATCCAAGATATCTTTCAAAGCCATAACCACAATCTTGTTATATTATTTGAATGTTTTCTAGGGCTAATTCAATTTCTTTCTAAATGAAGCTAAACCAATTGGTCTAATGGATGCTAAAAAGAAAGCTAAAAGAATAGATGATAATTGGGTTTTAGTAAGAAATCCAGATATCCTAACCCCTCTTAAAGCTAGGACTGATCCTAATACAAGAACCGTCCATACTATCGATCCAACCCCTGATCCTTTAGCTCTATTATGGAAGCAATGAAGAGATTAGAGAGAATTTTCACGCAAACAACTAATGCGTTGCAGAATAGGGTTGTGCAAATGGAAAGGAATCAATAACAGAATAGGTTTCCCTCTTGGAATGGG
>ML780998.1:182741-208830 GCA_009831015.1 Picea engelmannii | reverse complement strand
CATAATCAAATACCAATCATAAAATTGGATCCAACCAACATGATTGACCATGAGTCCCCTCCTTATTGTGAAGCTTGTAGATACTTCCATGAAGAAAAGACTCGTGCAAGGTATTGGGCATGGTCACGAATGAAGAAGGTGCTTAAGATGATGATGATTATTTGGATTCTTGCAACAATTTGTTTGAAGGAAGGAATTATTATCCCTTATCCCAAGAAAACATGCAACAAGTTAATGATAAGGTCATAGACATAGGGAGAGCAACTAGAAATTTGGTGAAAGGCCATCCCAAGAATAAATCCAAAATATGTGAGCTAATAGTTATCATGGAAGAAAAGGAAACCCTCCTCAAGGAGAACAACAAAAATTTGTGAGATTCCCTAAGAAAGATAATCAACATAAGGTACCAAGTATAAAAGGGCCTCAACAAGATCCTTCAACAAGCACTCCCCATAAAATGAATTTGGATGTGATTTACTAGGTGAGTAATTCTAAAGTGCTTGTCTTTCTGACCAAGTTAGGAAAGATTCCCTCATAAACAAGTAGTTAAAGGAAGCTTTTAAAATTGAAAAGGTTGATCAACCAAGTCAAGTGGTGGACAATAATGAAGAATTCCCTATTGTTCTTCAATCCATGACTCAAGAAGGAAAAAATAATGGAAGTCAACAACCTTTATACATATCATTAATAGTGAATCCCTTGCTCCTACATTGTTGCATGTTGGATTCTAAAGCCTCAACCAATGTCATGTCACTTAAGGTCATGAATCAATTGGGATTAAAAGCCACTAGACCTTACATGAATATATGTGCAATGGATTCTAGAGAAGTTAAAGTATGTGGTTTGATCAAATACCTTCATGTTAAGTTGACAGTTAACTTGAACATCTCTTTGTTGATGGATGTGGTCCTTGTAGATGTCCCAGATGCATGAGAAGTGATTTTATCTTTTAAGTGGGTTGCCAACTTCGGGGGTAGTATTCAAATGAACATATATTATGCTAGCATCTCTACTTGTGGGAAAACCTTTGTGACCTTCTACTATGAACATATGAAGATGTATCATGTATAAGACTCCCAAGATCCAATGAATGAGTTAGTGTGTTATGGAGATTATTTAGGGTCTTACAATGTGTTAACAAATGAAGTATATCCCCAAGAAAGTGTCAACATATCTTGGAAGATGAACTTTGATGGAGATAAGTCTAGAATGGGGGTTGGTGCAGCGATTTTTTTCACATCCCCTCAAGGTGCTACATCATTTTATGCTTTCATTTTAGAGTTTAAAACCACAAATAACATGGCAGAGTATGATGCCCTCTTAATTGGATTGAATTTGGATAAGGATACGGGAATAGAAAATTTGAAGTTCAAAGGTGATTCTAATTTTAAGACCATGCAAGTAAAGAATTGATTTGTTTGCAAGAATGACATATTGAAAATGTATATGAATATGGCATTATTCGATGCCTTGTGCTTAGAAGCAAAGCATGGAATGTTTAATAATAAATTCGATGCATTGGTAGTTTCTGCTTCAACTCTCCAACCTTGCAAGGATTTGTTGGAAGAAGGAACATTAGAGATTATGTTTAGACCATCCACTCTTGACGACTATGAGCATTGGAAAAATTTTAAGGATGATTCCTAAATCATAAGATTCATCAACAACCTGCAAAAATTCATTGAAAATGGAATTCATTGAAGGGATAGAATATCAAGAAGAGTTGAGAGATAATAAAATTATCGTTGGCCCGGTTCCCATGGAAAATATGTTTTATATGCATGAAATATATAAGGAGAAAAAAGAAGTGGTCAAGCCTAATGATTACATGGAAATCAACATTGGATCCCCTAGTATCCCTAAGATTACAAAGATGGACAAAAGAACCCTAAGAGAAAGAAGAGAGATTGACAATCTCATCAAGGAATATCAAGACACCTTCACTTGGTTATATTATAACTTGAAGTACTAGGGTAACACGATCCAACAAACCATTGACAAGGTATTCATGGAGTTTCTGGAAGAAAATATCATCACTCACTTCAGAGTGCTCATAAATATAATCACTGACAATGCCAAAGATTTCAATTCTATAGGGTTATCAACCTTTTGTTTTGACTATGACATTGGCCTATCCCACTCCTCCAACTATTACCCTCAAGGAAATGGTATTGTATAATTAGGTAATAAGAATCTAATGACTATCATTAAGAAGATTGTAGGAGATAACAAGAAAAATCAGGATCGCAAGATCAAGTATGCTCTATGGGCTGATAGAATAACCAAGAAAGACTCCATTGGAAAGAGCCCATTTGAGCTAGTCTATGTGATGGTAGTGACTTTGCCACTTCACTTGAAGATCATGGTTTAAAAGATATTGCATCAGTTTTCATCTGACCAAGACATAGTTCAAAATAGAATCAACTAATTAATCAAACTTGATGAGAATCGATGATGCACCTTTGATCACCTAGAAAAAAATTAAGAAAAGGTAAAGATTGCATTCAACAAGAAGGATCACCTAAGGAACTTCCAAAAGGGAGATCTTTTTCTCATATGGAATAAGATAATAAAGAAGGTAAACATGGTAAGTTCGAAATTCTTTGGTTAGGTTCCTATAAAATTGAATATACTACAAGTAATCATTCTTTCTATCTTTGTCATTTGGATGGTGAAACACTGCTTTTGCCTGTAAATGGTCAAATTTTGAAAATTTTCTATAAAGATGACATATGATGCCATAGGGCATCATTGTAAAGTATTAAGTTCTTTTTATCTTTATATTTACTTGTATTTTTTATTTACTTTATTGATTTCTGCACTTTTCATTTTTTTAGAATAAAAGTAAGATGGCGCTCACATGTTATAGATTTTCCTTTGAGATATGATGCTACTGACAGATCATTGGTCTCCATTTTCTTTACACGTATTTTTTTCTATCTTAGGGAAGGGACAAGACACTCATGTCTTCATCCCTCCCCTGTATTTGAAATCTATCTAATGATAATGTTTTAGGTTAATAGGTATTTTACATATTCTGGAGTTTTCATGCACTCTTAAGTAGAGCACATGTCCCTGAGTTGGAGCCAGTTGTTACACCTCACTTTCACTTCAGTGTACCTCATATTTTTCCCTAGATGTCATCCATCATATGAGAAGATTTGTGCCTATCTTGATGATGATATATCTTAGAGTACCATGATGAGATGTGCCACCACGATGATTTTGTACAATTGTATCGTGATTAGTAAAAAGTGTGACCATTTTGTATTCCATGTATTGTATTGGACCATGCTTAGATGATCTATGTAAAGTATTTTTTAACCTAGGTGGTTTCTCTAGAACCTTTGTGGCTAGTCATGGCCCATACTCTAGTCCCCATTTCAGAATAGTCCTCGCTCTTATGGCTTGGCTAACTATCTCTTGGAGGTCACTATGGTCAAGGTAGGTATGTGACAGTCTTGGAGTGGATCTAATAGGACACATGACTTAGGGAACTTCTAGGAATTTTCAGTTTTCCCTTACGTAAAAGTGTTGGTAATGTTGTAAAGGTTTTCATACCTATAGAGCACACTTATCTTATGCATAAGCATGGATCCCGTTATGTACGTGTCACACTTTGGCCATGGACTCTTGGAGATCATTCTATAGATTCTCATGTAGAGACACAGTTCCCAAGGTAGTTTCATATTTCTCGAGGAAATTCACAACACCCTATGGACTAGTCACAATTCCCTAGGAAGTTTGGGGGGTTCTATTCCTACATTGGACCTCTCATTCCATGCCACATCCCAAATTCTTGAGCGCTCACCTTATTCACTCATTTGGAGGCATTTATCACATGAATTGATGGGTTGATTTCCTTGGAGGATGCATCTCCTAGACGTTTGATATCTCATGTGGCACGTGTGGGCCTATTATGACTTGAGGACATGGATACCATGATTTTTGGAGGAGTTCATGCCTTGAAAACTCCCCTTATATAAATTGGAGCATGTTTTGATGAGCCATCACCTCTCTTTGACCTCACTTGTGCCATACACATGGTCTCTTCACTCTTTGAGGATGCATGTTGGCACTTCTTTTGACTTTTCCTCATTGGAGGAGTATCTTGACACATGTTGATAACCTTTCCTTGCATTTGGGAGAGATGTCGAGATTTCTTGAACACTAGTTTGATCTCTTTATTTGGATGACCTCCTCTCTTGGAGGACATATTGTACATGCGATACACCTTCATCGTATTTTATGTATTTCTTGACTTAGTCTCCATTAGTTAGTTGGTAGGCAAATCAATTGGTATTTCTCCTAGGCTAGATCTAAGGAGATAGAAAACAATAGATTGAGAAGGTTGATGGAACCTCCTCTATAAAAGAATCTCCTCCTATCATTCTAAATTTTTTTTGTTGTTGGCTAATTTATTTCAAGAATACAATTTTGTTAAATATCTACCTATTGTGGCGTTGGTGTCAATTATTGAAGCTCTTCTATGTTGGTTTTATTTTGGTGCATTAAAGCTTGATTGTGTATGCTTAAGACTACTACAAGTTTTGAAGATTGATTCGATTGAGGGGTAGGATTACCACTTGGAGGGAAGACGTTTTGGGGTAAACATTGTCCTTCTTCCTTTGTTAGTTTGGTATTTTCTCAATTCCTTACTTTGTTTATCCTTTGGAACCCTAGCAAGGGTATTTGTTATTTTTATAGAGCTATAATTGATCTTGTTGGTGGAGGTTCTTCCTTTTGGAACCCCTTCTAGTAGGGCATTGATCTACATACTTTATCTTGATTAGATAGGAGACTAATCTTCCCTTTGGGTTCTAGTCTCTTGGTTCTAATCCATAAAGATAAAACATACCAAATTTGATGAGGGGCATTCTTCTTGACCCCATAAACCCTATTTAGAAGAAGACACTTGTCTTCTCCCAACAGCCAACCAAAACTACAAAAACCCAAAATCTTTTCTTTTATTTGTTTAGAAAGAATGTAATGGAAAATCAAATAAAAATCGTACTTTAGGTTTCTTTCCTAGTCTAGCATAAAGTTAATTGCATATTTCAATTTCTAGGCTACATTAATTAGGGTTTATTCTTAATTTGTGATCTTAAAACCCTAAAGAGGCAAATTGGGCCAATAGTTTTGTGCTTTGAACGTTAAATTATCTTACTTTGGGTTGATTTTGACATGTACTTAAACCTGGAAATTGCATAACATAAATAAAATCAGATTTGGAGAAACCTTAGAGCTAGGTTTTGTGCTTTAAAGTTCATCCATAATTGGTCTTGGCATGTATTTCATTAACTAGAATATTTCTATATGTTTATCGTTCACTTTAAATTAGTGGTGAAATTCTTCTTTAATTTTCTCTTAACTACATGTATTTTACTTAGAGGTTATCTTGGTGAATTGTAGACCTAACCTTGAATACCCTAGAGAGAATTCACCTTTTTATTTCAAGCTCTTGCTTATCTCATTCATATATCTATTGTGATCTTGATTCTAAATTAGTTGGGCTATTATTTTGTTGCATATATTAAGCTCTAGCTAAATTGTCCAAGATGTCTTTCTTAAAGGTGGAAATATCTCTCTTGGATTGGTTTCTTTCTCACTTAAAATTTGGATTTCTACAACAATTCATCAATAAAATAGATTTAGAAGTGTGGGACAACCTGAAACTTGTCTCTAACTTAGCATATACTTGATTGGAACTTAAATCCCACTACACACAATCAATTTATGCTCGCCTATTTCATTCATAGTGGTTTAAAGTAGCTTAAAGTGGTTTTTTTCAAGTAGCCTCTTCTAAGTTTCATTTATTGGGATGATAATCAATCTAATGCAAATTTGAAGTTGTTATTGTTACATACTTTATCATTATGAGATTTGACACACATATCCACTAGATTTTAATTGATATCTCTTAAGTGGATAATTGTGGTTTTATATTATTGTCTTTAAATTGTTATCTTAATGCATTTAATCACTTGTTGGAACCTTTGTACTTTATACTATCATACATATTGTGGAAATCGAAGTAAATCATAAGCTAGAATAAACTAATTCACTAAAAGAGGTTTATGTAATTCCCCCCACCTCTTGATGAAGAGGTCTAGGAAGACTTAGTGTCCTAGACATCCCCACTAGACCATAGTCTCACACAGCATTGGGACAGTCAACCAAACTAATGTTATATTTTGAAGTTGACTTAGGAAAAAGGGAAAAAGGACAAAAAGTAACTCAATGAAGAATTAGAATGATGGAGCTTGAGTTAGGAGTTGAACCTAGGGGTTAAACTAACTCAACAGGAAAATAGAATGGAGGTATAAAAGAAAGGCTAGGGCACACCTTTTATCCATCTTGGATATTTGGTATTTTGCTTGTTAAGCTCTTGAGCACGCATTTTTTAGGGTTTTGAGATTACAAACCCTAGAAAACAACTCAGTGGTGAAATATTCCACTCACCTTGTTCCAAGATTGGTGTCAGGGATGAAATACTTCACCCACGCCATTCTAAACTCATCATCTGTTCAGGAGAGCAGTAGGGTCATACCAGTTAGGGTTTCCCAGCAGGGGTGCACCATTGCTTGAAGAACAGTTCGATTCAGCTATTTGACAAATCTTTTGGAGATTCTAGCAGTTGGGTTTTTCTTGTAGGACCTTGCTCATCAGTTCAGAGGTTTTCTTCAGGAGTTATTGTGGCCAAGTTATTATCTACAGGTTGGGACAACTTTAAAGGAAGGAGGTCATCTTGGTGATTCAGTGATTCTCAGATCTAGGAGGCTCTACCTTAGATCTGATCTTGAAACTTCTCCTAGGGTCGTGTGGCTTCCCAATCTATCATCCTAGAAAGTTTCAGGTGATTTGGAGGCCTCATTCATCTAGGCCGAATTGTTGGCACTTCAGGGTTTCAGGAGGGTCGTACCAGATTAGGGTTTCAACAGTTGGAGGGGGAAGAACTAGTATCTTGACTTCATACTTCAAGAGGGGGTTTCCCTTGCCCTAATATATCGCTTGGTGGATTTTGGTAGCATTTGGAGGTCTTCTTCAAGAGGGTCGAACCCTTGGTCTTCATATTCCTTCAGCAGGACGTGCCAATAGCTAGAGGGTTGGGTAAAACCCTAGCTTTCTGTATTGGGTCATTCATATTGCATTCAACCTTTGGGAGGCTTATCTTGTATTTCCAGGAGCATTTTGTAGCAGCTCATATCTTTATCTTGGAGCCATATGATCTTATTCCATATCTTCTTGTATATTGTATTAGGTTCTTCTTCTCATAATAAAAGGTCATATTTGTGCTTTGTGGTTCCATATCTTATGTGTTGATGATATCTTGCATTGTATTGAATATATCTTGATAAAATTGGACTGAATAACTTAATATAACCCTAAGGATGAAATATCAGTGGCCAACCTGCAAACATAAATAGTCAAACAGTTGATTTAGTGGTTAACTAGTGTTCGCCAGCGAAAAAATTGGCTTGGGAACATTACAGTGGTATTAGAGCTCTGATCCTCCCATCCTATGAGGATTAGCGTATGCAGAAGTTCATTGGTATTTATATGGGCCGAAGGAAGAAATAGGCAAGTGAAACAAAAGCCGAGATGGAGGGTTCAAATGATGACGTTGAGCCCCAGGGCTTGGCTTTCTTAGCACATGAGTTCCATAAATCCATAAACCAGACAGAAAGTAAAATGGCCATCCACTTACAGGAGAACTATGAGGCAAACTGTAAGGGAAAAACCGAAATCATTGAGACCTTGAGGAAGGTAGATGAGAACCAGACAAGGATAGTTGAACTATTGTTGTAGATGACTAAAAAGGGGAAAGGTCCAAAAACGTATAACAACAGGGAGATAGGTGGATCTCACGGAGGAAACAGGTATAATCCAGAGCATATTCCCTACCATCAGTCTAAGGGAAGCAATGGAGGGAGTGCACCACATGGACACATAGGTAGCAGGGCTACTCCTAGACCATATTTTCCCATGTTCGTAGATGAACATGCACAACATGAATCGGTGGATGAACTTGTTGAGCAGATGGCACAGTGTACCAGGGAGTACAACGATTTGAGTACAACAATTCAAAGGCAGATGTCCCTAGATCAATATTGTCAACTCAAATTCAGAAACAAACCTAGACCGAACCACAAGAGCAACTATGAGTTTGAGCGTAGAGTTGGGAAGATGGAGACTCCCAACTTTGATGGTACGGACAAGATGACAGCACAGGCATGTGTACAGAAGATGGACACTTATCTGCAGCTTAACCCCGTGAGGGAGATGGAAGCCATCAAGTTTGCCACCATGTACTTGGATGGCAAAGCTCATGATTGGTGGTATCATGGATTGACTACACTAGGCCACAATCAGATAGTGGCATACACAAAGTTTACTCAAAGACTCATTGACAGGTGTGATCAGGGGGATCCTAAGTTACATTTCTGGGAGCTCACACAGCTCAGACAAACAGGAGCACCAGAGGTGTACATTGAGGAATTCCAGAGGCTAGCAGTCATGGTGTAGGATGTGTCATAGACCAGGCTCATGATGCTCTTCACTGAGAGGCTGATGGAAACCTTGAACAGTTGGGTAAATGATTTTAATCCTTCCAACCTACAGGATGCTATCTGGAGGATGAGAGACCTAGGACCAGCCGCAAAGCTAAAATTTGTGCCTAGACAACCTCTTAACATGGGAGGAAGAGATAAGAGACCTCCAATGAACCTAGGAGAACATGACCCAAGGGGGTTTGACAGGGGAAGAGGTGGGTTGGATGAGAATACCAGAAGGGAATTGAGGAGGAAGCAACTATGATACACTTACAAAGTGCCATGGAACCCATCACACAAATGCATGGGTCGTGGCCAAGTTCACTACATAGAGGTGACTTCAGACAATGAGGAGGAGGATTTCGGCCACATCCAAAATATGGAGGCAAACACCACTGAGACTGCATATGAGGAGGCCACATGTCATGACAGTGATTGAGGAGAAAGCCACCTTGGCATTCATCAATGGGATGCCCAAGTACAACACTTTCAGGATGAGGGGAGTCTTACAGGGGAAAAAGGTGTCAATGTTGATTGATGGGGGAGCTTCTCACAACTTCATTGACTTAGCATTACTACAGAGGAGGCACATACCCACGGTTGAATTTGAAGGTTTCAAGGTGGATGTAGCATATGGAAGCACCATGCCTTGTAACAGGTACATTCCAGGCATGAAGCTTACATTGGGTAGGCATGATTTGGTACAAGATATTTATGTGATGGACCTTCCAAACACCAACATAATCCTTGGAGTACAGTGGCTCAGTACGTTGGGGCCTATCACCACTAACTACAAGACCATGGAGATTTATTTCAAAAAGGAGGGTGGACAAAAGTTGGTTCTCTAAGGCATGACAGGTAACTCAACTAAGGTAGTTACGGCCAAGAGGATGGAGGCCATTTTCAGGAGAGAATAGATGGTGTATGCAGTTGAGTGCAGGATTTCAGCACATGTGGACACGAAGGGAAAGGTTCACTACACACCAAAGATTCAAGAGATCATTGACAAACAAAGTAAAGTGTTTGGACCTATTCCACTAGGGGTGACACCAGACAGGGGATTTGAGAATATCATTGAGTTATAGGAAGGATCCAAACCAGTTATCACCACACCTTACAGACATCCAAAAAAGTACAAAGAGGAGATAGAGAAGGCAATCAAAGAGATATTGGATATGGGACACATCAGGCCAAGTTTCTATCCCTTTTGCTTCTTCAGTAGTGTTGGTTAAGAAGAAGGATGGAACCATGTGCATGTGCATTGACTTCCGGGCATTAAACAAGAGAACAATAAAAAATAGGTATCCCATACCATGAATTAATGAGTTGTTGGACGAATTGCATGGGGTTGTCTATTTCACAAAAACTGACCTACGCTTTGGCTACCATCAAATCAAAATGAGGGAGGAGGAAATCCCAAAAACTGCTTTCAGGTGTCACTATGGCCACTATGAGTTCTTAGTGATGCCTTTCGGGTTAACCAATGCCCCAGCCACGTTACAATCAAGTATGAACCATGTCTTCAACAAACAGTTGAGGAAGCATCTCTTGGTATTCTTTGATGACTTTCTCATTTATAGAAAGACGTGGGAGGAACACCTTCGGCAGGTGGACCAAATTTTGTCTATCATGGAGAAACAATCATTGTATGATAAGGAGTCCAAATTTGAATTTGGAATGACAGGGGTTCTTTACTTGGGACACATCATTGGAGTTAAGGAAGTACAGGTACATTAGGAGAAGATCCAGGCCATAATGGAGTGGCCTACACCTAAAACCGTTACAGAGTTGAGGGGATTTCTAGGCATTTGCACTTACTACAGGAATTTTTTCAAAGGGTTCTCACAGCTTTGTGCACCTTTGACCGATTTGACCAAGAAGGGATCTTTCAAATGGAGTGAGGAGGCCCAATATACATTCAACAAGATGAAAAAGGTGATGAGCACATGCCTAGTCTTAGCCCTTCCATATTTCGGCCAACCTTTCACTTTGGAGTGTGATGCCTCAGGAGAAGGTATTGGGGATGTACTGATGCAAAATAGGCACCCTCTTGCCTATGAGAGCCGAAAACTCAGGGGACCTGAGTTACTTTACACCATATATGACAAAGAGATGTTGGCCATCATGCACGCTCTGGCCAAATTCAGAAAATACCTGGTAGGTGCACAGTTTGTGGTGAAATCATATCATAACTATCTTAAGTACTTCTTGGAGCAGAAGGACTTAAATGAAAGGCAACAGAAATGGGTAAGCAGAATAAGTCCTACGACTTTGACATTGAATTCGTCAAAGGGAAAAACAACGTGGTGGAAGATGCATTGTCCAGAGGGCCATCCATTTATGCCATGATAGATGTGTCAGTTGATTGGAAGGACCACTTGGTGATGGAATACTCGAAAAATTAGTTCGCTTGTTGGTGATAGATGGGAAAATATAGGACAATAACTTCAGGGTCATTAAGGAAATCATCTATTATAAGGGTTGAATCTTTTTGGTTCCTGAATTGGCCTTCAAGGCCAAAGTGTTACAAGCATGTCATGACTCACCAATGGCAGGGAACCAAGGGATTGGAAAGACATGCAGACAGGTGAGGGAGAGGTTCTTGTGGAAGGGCCTTAAAGAGGATGTGATGAATCATGTCAAAGAGTGTACTACTTTCCAGGAGAATAAGGATGAGCACACTCACCCGGTAGGGACGCTGCAACCCCTACCCATCCCAGAGCACAAATGGGAAAGCATATCCATGGATTTCATCACAGGTTTGTTAAAGGCGTAAGGGAAGGATTGTATTTTCGTGGTGGTGGAAAGGTTGACGAAGTTTGCACACTTCTTCTCCATTGCTAGAGACTTCAATGCAGCACAGGTGGTTGAATTATTCTTTAGGGAGATCTTCAGACTTCACGGTTTACCCAAAACCATTGTTAGTGACAGAGATAGCGGATTTATGAGTACATTCTGGCAGGAATTATTCAGGCTAGTTGGTACAACCTTGACTCCTAGTACTATCTATCATCCTCAAATGGATGGGCAGACCGAAATAGTCAACAAATGGGTGGAAGGCTATCTCAGGAATTATGTGGCTGGGCAGCAGAAGGCATGGTTCATATGGCTACATTTGGGGGAATATTGCTACAACACCACCCATCACATGTCCATAGGCATGACCCCATTCAGGGCGTTGTACAGTTATGACCCACTCTCTTTCGCAAAGATTGATATTGGTGACAGTAGGGCCTCGATGGTATAGGATTGGGTACAACAAAGTCGGGCTATCCTCAGGCAGTTGAAGGATCATTTACAGAGGGCACAGAACTAGCAGAAGGTCCAAGCAAAAAAACATAGGGTTGAGCGTACTTTTGAGGTTGGTGACTTAGTTTACTGAAGGCTCCAGCCATACAGGTAGGCATCTATAAAAAGAAATGGACCAAAGAAGCTCCAACCACATTTCTTTGGGCCCTACAGGATCAGCAGGAAAGTAGGGTTGTAGCTTATGAGTTGGAGCTTCCAGAAGGTAGCAGGATACACAATGTCATCCATGTGTCCTGCCTAAAGAGGGCCATCGGCCAACACAACACGCCCATTGAGGTGTTGCCACCTCTAGATGAAGAGGGGCAACTGGTTCTGATTCCAGAGGAGATATTGGAGGTTCGAGAGAAGAAGATCTGGAAGAGAAGCATCAAAGAGTACCTGATCAAATGGAAGGATTTGCCCATTGAGGATGCCACGTGGGAGACAAACAGGTGGTGTGGGAGACAGGTTTGGAATTGCTTGAGGACAAGCAATTTCTAGCAGGGGAGATTGTAATGCCCCCCACCTCTTGATGAAGAGGTTTGGGAAGACTTAGTGGTCTATACATCCCCACTAGACCATAGTCTCACACGGCATGGGGAAAGTCAACCAAACTAATGTTATATTTTGAAGTTGACTTAGGAAAAAGGAAAAAACGGAAAAAAGTAACTCAATGAAGAATTAGAACGCTGGAGGTTGAGTTAGGAGTTGAACCTAGGGGTTAAACTAACTCAACAGGAAAACAGAATGGAGGTATAAAAGAAAGGCTAGGGCACACCTTTCATTCATCTTGGATATTTGGTATTTTGCTTGTTGAGCTCTTGAGAACACAATTTTAAGGGTTTTGAGATTACAAACCCTAGAGAACAACTCAATGGTGAAAGATTCCACTCACCTTGTTCCAAGCTTGGTCTTGGGGATGAAATACTCCACCCACACCATTCTACACTCATCATCTATTCAAGAGAGCAGCAGGGTCGTACCAGTTAGGGTTTTCCAGCAGGGGTGCACCATAGCTTGAAGAACAGTTCGATTGAGCTATTTGACAGAGCTTTTGGAGATTCTAGCAGTTGGGTTTTGCTTGCAGGACCTTGCTCATCAGTTCAAAGGTTTTCTTGAGGAGTTACTATGGCAAGGTTATTATCTACAGGTTGGGACGGCTTTGACGGAAGGAGGTTATCTTAGTGATTCAGTGATTCTTAGATCTAGGAGGCTCTACCTCAGATCTGATCTTGAAACATCTCCTAGGGGCTTATAGCTGCCCGATCTATCATCCTAGAGAGTTTTAGGTGATTTGGAGGCCTCATTCATCCAGGCCAAATTGTTGTTACTTCAGGGTTTCAAGAGGGTCGTACCAGATTAGGGTTTCAGCAGTTGGAGGGGGAAGACTTAGTATCTTGACTTTATACTTCAAGAGGGGGTTTCCCTTGCCCTAATCTATCTCTTGGTAGATTTTGGTAGCATTTGGAGGTCTTCTTCAGGAGGGTTGAACCCTTGGTCTTCATATTCCTTCAGGAGGGTTGAACCCTTGGTCTTCATATTCCTTCAGCAGGACGTGCCAACAACTAGAGGGTTGGGTAAAACCCTAGCTTTTTGTATTGGATCATTCATCTTGCATCCAGCCTTTGGGAGGCTTATCTTGTATTTTCGGGAGCATTTTGTAGCAACTCATATCTTTATCTTGGAGCCATCTGATGTTATTCTAGATCTGCTTCTATATTGTATCAAGTTCTTCTTCTCATAATAAAAGGTCAGATTTGTGCTTTGTGGTTCCATATCTTGTGTGTTGATGATATCTTGCATTGTATTGAATATATCTTGATAAAAATGGACTGAATAACTGAATATAACCCAACGGCCGAAATATCAGTGGCCAACCTGCAAACATAAATAGTCAAACAGTTGATTCAGTGGTTAGCTAGTGTTCCCCAGCGAAAAAAATGGCTTGGGAACATTACAGTTTACTTAAAGGTCTATCATTGATAGATAAGGATATCCCCTTGGCCCTTGGAGTCGGCCTAAAGTGAAGGGGATATTGTACAAAGGTGACACTTTACTGATGCAACTCCCATCTTGTGCCTCAAAGTAGAATCTCTGGTTGGTCTTTCCGCTTGGATGACAATTTAGGCGGTAACAAAGTCATTTTTCTCAACGAGAGATTTATTTGTAGCAAAGAAAACATGCCCAATGAACCATGATAAAGTCATTGGAATCAAAGTGCAGAAGCAAAAAAGGTTCAAAGTATGGAGTTGGAGAGAAGAAATGAAAGAGGGGCAAATTTGCTTGTGAGCATGTCAAAATGTCATGTAACTTGAGGGAGCGCCAATAGAATTTTAATAGTGGACATTATCCTTAACATGAGGTCATGTTTTTCCTTGATTTGGAGTGTCTGGTCTAGGATCTTTGAGAGGGCGTTGTCTAAACGTTCTACATTTTATCCTTTTTCACCAAAATCCGGTGATATAAATATGGGTGAAATCGTAATTTCTTATAGTTTAAATTGCATTTCTGAATACATAAATGAATTCAACATCCTGAAAAAACCATGGGGCACTTTGATTATACATACTTAACCACTGAAATATTCAGATCCAACAATTTCTTGTCGGATTTCGATCAAAATTAACTCAATAATATCCCTAGAAAAGAGCCAAAAAATAAAACGTTTTCCTTTAGGTGTCGTCAATCTAGCCAAATTAATGACCCACATGTATTTCAGAGGTAGTGGGGACTGTTGTCATAGACTAAACATTCTACGTTTTGGCCCTTCCCGGGGATATTTTCTGTTTGATTTTGTAGAATTTGTTGAATCTTCATATTTGAGTGGCTAAGACTATGTAATCCGAGTGTCTTACAGGTTTTTCAGCGTTCTGAATCCATTTATGCATTCGGAGAAACAATTTAAACAACAGAAAATTGCAATTTCGTCCAGATTTATGTCGCCATATTTTGTAAAAAAAAACAAAAACATAAAATAGTTAGACAATGCCATAGGGACTTGTATGATGTCACCGGTGTTGGCCTCCAAAACCCCCTCTCTACTTTCGAATCTGGACCTCTGATCAGACGACCCTCGTGCTTTTCGAAAGTGGATGGGGATTGCGTCATCTTCGTTCGCATCCAATCTCTCCCCCTTCCTCCACCATTGGATATTTTCCATCTAGTCCAACGGCCCTTTGTTTCGATGGGACACCAAACGTTAGGCTCCACATGAGGTTTTACGGGATGTTTGATGATGGCTGGGCCGTCCATACATGGCTTTAAATTTTTTATGGAGGTAAGGTAGGTAAGAAGGGAGGACATTTGGTGTGGCTTGAGAGGTTGAGATTCTTTTCGTTTATGAGAGGTCATTTAGTTACTGAAAAGAGGAGACGGTGGGAAGAAGGAAAACAAACGGGAATTAAGGGAAGCCCGCTAAGAAGAGGAAAAGAATGAGAGAGGATGAAGAGGACTAAGCACAAAGGATGGAGATAAGAGAGCAAGACAGAAGAGAAACACAATAAGGAGATGGGAGATGAGAGAGGGAGACAAATAAGAGAAAGAAGGAAAGGAAGAGAGAAAAGAAGAGGTGGTTCACAGAGCATGGAAGTTTACGCGGAAAGAGAAGAAGGGAAGGAAGAAGAAGATAATTCCTTTTGGAAGCACTAGGTATAATTGTAATTGAGAGGGAGAACATGTTGGGTAGGATAGTTTACTTTTCCACAGATATTTGGAGGAGAAAAAGAAAGCAGAGCAAGGCAAGGAAAAAGAGGTGAACTAGAAACAGAAGAGGCAAAGCAGCAGAAAGGAACCTGGTAGCAACAAATAGAAGAAACTCAGGTTTAAACAAAATTTTGTTTTGTGAATTTCGCTTGAGCATCTCCAAACCTGGCTAAGACTTAGACCTACAAGCATTCTCAAATATCGTTTTAGAGGGAAAGAGTGTTTGGCCATGTAATTAGTTTACTAGTGGAAGCCCATTGAGGCATTTGCATATGTTTTCATAATTCTGAATTTTAATAGAAGTGTTGGTCAAACAAATTCAAGTTTTCCCATTTTTAAAAAAATTCTGTGTATGCTTCATATTTTATTGTGTCCTCTGAGTGAAGATGGTCCACCTGGTGTGGATGTCACTTGGCATGCCAGGCTAGGATGCATTAGCCTTTAGGGAGGGGTTGTATTTCAATGGACTTTTATGCATCAAATCTTTCCTCCTAGTAGAATATAATACCTTCTATGTTTATCTAGTCCTGGTAGATCCAGCCAATTCACAAGTTGTTCGATACAAAAACGTATTTTTTTTTGTCATCCACAACAACAACAATGAAGGATTTTTATAATCTTGAGAAACTATGACCCAAATAACATCACCAAGACATTGTTGAAGATAAATGTTGTAGACCATTTTTTATCAAGACGTTTTCCCAATGTCGGCCATGCCACATCACCAAGACATTGCTGACCTTAAATTGTGGTAAACCATTTTTTATCAAGACATTTTCCCAATGCCGGCCATGCCATATACACCGATTAAGGTAACTTAACTTGGTCAGCTTCTATAAGCTATGTGTCCACTTGTGTTTGAGCATATTTAATCACAGAACCTACGAACCCAAAGGTTGCACAGCAGCTGTAAAGCAGCTTAGTCCCCTCACCCTGCCTAAATACTACAACAGAGGATATGGACGCATCTGCCTCTTCTCAATTGGAACCAAGCAATGAGCATGCGTTGGTGCCCATATTGCCTACCCGACTGTTGAGCATCCTCTAGATCCAGTAGTCATGTTCACGATGCCCATGACGTTGTAAGGAAATGTAAAAATAACGGGCAGAACAGCTGCTAAGCACCCTACAGCCTGAAACACTAATTAAATCCAAGAAATATGGCAATGAAGACAAATAAATCACACAGTTAACACACAAGATTTACTTGGTAAAACCTAAACATTTACCGGGCAAGGTATTGGTATCTCTTATTATTCAAGATAGGCTTATAATCAGGCTTACAACATTAGAATGTCTCTCGAGGCTTCATGGATATATACAACATAGGTTAGATTGTTTACATCAGTTCAAGAACTTGCTTTGGTTACACAGGTTCACGAACTGCCTCTGTTATATGAACTACCAAATATTTGCTACAAGTATTATTACCATAACTAATTGTTGTCATAATTCCAACAATCTCTACCTTGACAACAATTTACTTGATACCTTGCCCAAGCCCATTCAACACCTCTCTTGCAAGCCAAGAGAAGACACACTCTACCGCAACTTCTATAACAACATTGGTTTTGTGAACATGTTTTCACAACTTGCTTCAGTATGGACCACTCCATCTCCTTTAGTAACATGTCTTACAAAATGATGCATTGATCCATTTTGATACACTAGACAATTGGTCTAATGCACAATGCTTCGACCAACACTGAATACGATATCCTATACTTGACCAAACTTACCCAATAGATCCTTGCATTCATGCAAGACATAACCTGAGGTAAGTCTCTTCTTGTCCAAGTCTTCTGAATCAACATAACCACAGACTAAATCATGCAACCATTGTAGGTGATATTTGTGCTTTTGTGCCTCTAAGATATGGAAGTACTCATTTCCATGTTATTCACTTGGTTTTTCCATTTGTCCACTAACAACATCAATTGCATGTGAAATATTTGAACATTACATCACAAACATCAATCTTCCTACTATATTAGCATGTGGTACACGAGACATAACCTTTTCTTCCTTACAACCAAGACATAAACTTGAAGAAAAATTACAATGGAAAACTAAAGGGATGTTTACCAGTTTCACAATGTTCATACAGAACCACATCAGTATCTTCTTCATAGACTTATGTTGTGATAACCACAACTTACCATTTTTCTCGTCTCTGTGTACTCTTATGCCCAAGATTTGTTTTGTTGCTCCTAGATCCTTCATTTGAAACATCGTGGCCAACTGAGCCTCTAACCTGCTAATCTTAAACATGCTTAGGCTTGCAACAAGCATATCATTAGCATATAATACTAAGAACATGAATGAACCATTTTCAAAACTTTCAAAATAAACAAAATGGCTATATTCACTTCGTAAGAAATTTTGGCTCACCATGAAAAAATCTAACATCTTGTACAATTCCCTGGATACCTTTAGGCGATACAATGATTCCCTAAGTTTGCAAACAAATCTCCCTTTGCAATCCTGAACAACTATTGATTTTTCCATGTACATATCTCTGCTAGTGATGATTTTGTGGACAGTAGGACCCCACAATCTACATCCCTTAACCCCATCACTATAATCAACAGAGATATAAAACTTGTAGAAATTTAAAGATTGAAAGTTTGAAAATAACTTATGGCTTATCGATACCTGCAACCCCAACCCTTTCTTGTTCATATGATCCTGTCACTGATGCCATAAACAAGTAGGTGCACTTGCTTTTTTAGATACCACTTCAACTTCACTTTATTCCGTTTTTCCTTCCAGCTTATACGGATTTTGAATCTTCCTTGCCTTCATAACCAACAAACTGCCCTTGAACACTTGCAATTCTCCACCTTGATCTGTAAACTAGTGACCACCATAATCCAACACTCCTAGAGAAATTAAAATTTTATTTACTTCATGCACATGTTTAACATCAATTAATGTTCTTATAATCCCATCAAACTTTTTGATTTTGACACTTTCAACCTCGAAAGTCTTACAAGAATTATCATTACCCATAAGAGAAACTCCATTATCAACTGCTTGATAAGAAGTAAACTAACTTCTATTTGGGCAAATATGGTGTGAAGCACCAGAGACTAAAATCCATGCTCCATAATATTCATAGACATTACTAATAGACAAGACTTCATCAATCATACCTGGACTTGATTCATCCAGATTTGCCTCCATTTTGGAGTCTTCCTTGGACTCCTTGGACTCCTGTAGCTTCCAACAATCCTTTTTAAGATTCCCAATTTTATTACAGTGCGGACATCTTCCCTTACCCTTTCTTCTTGTCGACTTAGCCCTAGATGTTATACTCGAATCCTCTCCCCTTTCTATGGATCGGCCTCTAGCCACCAATTCTTATGGTGTGGAGGTTTCAAGACTTGATTTTCTCCGCACCACCTAAGACAAGAGAGCTCCAACAATAGTATCAAATTCAAGAGTCTCAATTGTACTAAAGCTAATGGAAGTAACTAGATGATCCCAATATTCAGGCAATAAACATAACAATGTAACAACCTTATCTTTGTCATCGGGTTTAACATCCATACTATTCAAGTGGCATATAAGAGTATTAAACATATTCAAATGATTTGTGATTTTCGTACCTTCTCTCATTTTTAAACTGTATAGTTGCCTTTTTAAGTAAATCTGATTCGTCAAGGACTTCGTCATATAAATACTTTCCATCTCGTTTCATAAGCATGTTTTTGTTTCTTCTCCAATAATGTTAAACAAGACATCATCGACAAGACATAAATTGAATTGCGTTGAGGGCTCTGACATCCAAGACTTCCCACTTTTCATCAGTCACAAATGCAAGTTTTTTCCACTTTCCATTTAACGCCTTATGCAACCCTTGTTACACTAACAAATCTCGCATTTTAAATTTCCACAATTTGAAATTATTTTTACCATCAAATTTTTCAATCTCAAATTTAGCACTGATCACCTTTGCCATTAATTCTACACACAGGCTCTCTCCACATGAAAAAATGTTTTTGTTTTAATATATATCTTGACAAGTAAAAACAGAGTCTTCCTCCACATTAAACTTCAAATGATCTCCACAAAACTTCGTCTTTATTTTTAAACAATTTTTTGAATATATATATATATATATATATATATATATAATCAAATAAAATCAGGGGAAAAACTTCTTTTAAAAATTTTGTTTAAAAAAAACAACATGCACCTTCACGGTTTTCAAAACACAGTCGCATGGGGTTTTCACTTAGTCTTGGCGGCTTCACAAGAATTTGCAGACTATTGCACTTGCCTTCACAAGAGTCCACTGCAAAGCATCGATTCGGTACAAAACCCTCGTCGACCCTTCACAAACCCTACGGTTTCCTCTGCAAACGGTCGAGAGTGGCTCTTTCTCTATGCGGGTCGGAACAAGTGAAGATGAATGATGGCAACGCCTCCAACACACTTTTCTCTGCCTCTGTGTGACGGCTTTGCTTCTCTTCTTCCGCGCAGGTTGAAAAAGTGGCTATCTCCAACACAAAATGAAACTCGGCCACGTCTTGCAGGCAGACAGAAAACCGATGGCTCTTCTTCCCTTGTGGACAGACTCGACCTCTTCTTTCCTTACGCGCGTGACTTGGTCTCTTCCTCTCATCGGGCTATTAACTCACCCACACAACCAACAAAACTCATATCAAAATGGAGGCTAGGGTTTTAATCTACCACTCCTCTTCCTTCCACATGTTAGAATTGGAGTTAGAGAGGAAGGGTTCGCTAGATGAATTGGAGTTAGAGAGGAAGGGTTCGCTAGATTTGGAGGTGCACCAAATCTGGTAGGGGACCCACAAAGAGGGGCTCAATTTAATTTACCCCTTATATGATTAGATGACTTAAGAAAAATTTTATTTTTCTTATAGTCATAAGAAATTCGATCTAAGCCCTCCATTTAGATCTAATCTCAACCATTGAGATGTCTGGTGGGCCCAAGTCGATTTGCCAAGCAAGAAATAGGGTTTTGGGGATCATTATGCATAAGTCGACTTGTTGAAGGAGCTTCAGTGGCAGAAAGGAGTAGGTTTCAACTACAGGGGAAGCTTCAACAATAGAGAAAGAGGTCGTATGACCTCCATTTCGACTCAACCAACCATTCATGCAGCTAGTATAATCTCGTTCTGGGTCGTACGACGCACCCAACGAGAGAGGACGTGTGAGGGTTGTGTGTGTACTGAAGGAAAAAATTTTGCCTCGGAAAGGTTTTTGTACCAACAGTTGTAAAATTTTGGAATTTCTCCATTTCTGAATAAAAATAAATCACCAAGCAGAAGACCGATTTTCCCAGTTAGGTTTTTCCGGGGTCATTTGAACAAAAATGACTGAGTATTTCTGTGTGAATTCTTTTTGTATTTATGTGTTTATTTTCTGCTGCATTAGAGTGTTATGAAAAATCAACATATTCAGATTTTAAAGTTAAAGTTCAGTTCTGCTCCTTTTTAATAAATTTGCAACTGGGTTCTGATTTTTTATGAGAATTTAACATGGTATTAGAACCTTGCCTCTAAATGAAAACCAACATTCATTGTTACAGCCTTCAGGAACAATTTTTCAACCACAAAGAGCTCAACCTAGGTGGTCTGTTAGGGCCTCGAGCAAGACGAGCTAGGGCCTATGTGCTTGGAAAACATAATGGCTTAAGTGGGGCTGAGATTCGAAGATCATATTGATGGGGCCTCCAATTTCTGTTCTTGGAGAGAAAAAATAGGAGTTGTCTTTAAGGAGCAGGGAGTTTGGGAATTTGTGGACAACCCCCTAGCCACTCCAGTAGATCCTCAATAGTTTTCCCAACACAACAAGAAGGACACTAAAGCCAAAAGAATTATCCTTGAGGGATTCGAAGATCGTCTTGATGGGGCCTCCAATTTTTGTTCTTGGAGAGAAAAAATAGGAGTTGTGTTTGAGGAGCAGGGAGTTTGGGAATTTGTAGACAACCCCCTAGCCACTCCAGCAGGTCCTCAACAGTTGTCCCAACACAACAAGAAGGACACTAAAGCCAAAAGATTTATCCTTGAGAGAGTCAAGGATCACATTATACCTCACCTTGCAGGAAAAAAGATGGCAAAGGATATGTGGACAACCATCATAGGGCTATACCAAGGTATGAGTGAAGCAAGGAAGCTTGTGCTCAGAGACAAGCTGAGAAATATTAAAATGGTGAAGTCTGAATCAGTGTTTCCTACCTCACCAGATTTACTCAAGTCAAGGACGAGCTTGTCGGGGTGGGGGAAACAATCCCAAACAAAGATATGGTCAGTTCTCCACTATTGGTTTTTCCCAAGTCATGGGAAAACTTCATAGATGCAGTCAGTGGTAGAGAAAAGATTCCAAATTGGGAGCGGCTATGGAGTGACTGTGTGCAGCAGGAGATTACTAAGCAAACCAGATCTGCGCCTCATGTGAAACAAGAAGTCGATGAGGAGAATTTCACCCTAGCTGGTAAAGGGGGGGAAACCAAGGGTAGAAAGGGCTCAGGAGGGGTCGAGTCTAGCTCAAAAGGACAAGGAAAACCCAAGAAAGACCTCAGCAAAGTGAAGTGGTTTCAATGCCATCAGTTTGGGCACTATGCTACTAAATGTCCTCAGCGCAAGAAGAGGTCCAAGAAGGGATAGTTTGCAACTTCAATAGAAATAGAGGATTTCTCATCTCGTTTTGAGGAGGATTTCTCACTTATTGCATGTATGGCTAGCTCTGTGACCAGTAGTACATTGTATATTGAAGTGGGGATTCATGCCATATGACAGGGAACTGAAATTATTTTATCCAACTAATAGAAAATGACATGTAGTTCAATATTAAGTTGGGAGATGATGGAGAATACCAAGCCAAAGGTGTAGGTGTTGTCAAGTTTGAGAGGGAGTCTGGAAAACCTATCTATCTTAGAGATGTTCTCTATGTTCCAAGGCTGAACAAAAATATGGTGTCAATTTCAGTGCTTGAAGACCTGGGTTATGAGGTGTTTTTTCACAGAGGGAAGGTCCTCATAAAACCTCCCAACTGTAGGACAACAATGCAGATTGGATTTAGGGTGAAAACCCTCTACAGGTTACAGATTGAAGCTGCAACAACATTAAACAGTAAGAACAACCAACAAGGTCATGAGCTAGCAAAGCTTTGGCATGGGATCATGGGTCATTTTCACCATAGGGCACTGAAAATTTTGGGGGAGATAGCCATAGGAATGCCACCATGTAGCGTGGATCATCATGAGGTGTGCAAGGGCTGCACCCTTGGAAAGTACGCCAAGACTTCTTTTCCCAGCAGAGATGACAAAGCCAAGGATATATTGGAGTTGATTCACTCAAACATTTGTGGGCCATTCTCTTCTCCTCCCCTTCGTGGGTTTAGGTATTATGTTATTTTTATTGATGACCATTCTCGTAAAACATGGATAATTTTTTATGAAAAAGAAAGATGAAGTGTTGTCTAGGTTTGTAGAGTTCAAGGCCTTAGCTGAAAACTAGACCAGCAACAAGATAAAGGCCTTGAGGTCCGATAACGAAGGAGAGTACATCTACAATGCCTTCAGGGACTTGTGTGCCAAGGACGGCATCAAGAGAGATCTCCCTGCACCCCATAATCCTCAACAAAATGGAGTGGTTGAGCTCAATAATAGCAGCATAATGGGTGCTGCTAAGGCTATGTTGCATGACTAGGGGTTGCCCATGTTTCTCTGGTTCGAGGCATGCAACACTCTAGTATTCTTACAGAACAAGAGTTTGCACAAGGTGCTAGGCAGGGATACATTGGAGGAGGCCTTTATAGGAAATAGGTTTGATGTTTCTCATTTCAGGATCTTTGGCAGTTTGGTTTACTGACATGTACCTTTGGAGAGAAGAAAGAAGCTGGAGCCCACGATAGTAAAGGAAATATTTGTAGGCTACAACGAGACAGCCAAGGCATACAAGGCGTATGTGTTGGCACTTAGGAGGAAAATGATCAAGTGTGATGTTAGGTTTGAGGAGGGAAGGGATCTTAGGAAGTCGTTAGAGTGTGAGAAAAATCCAACAGAGGATGAGGAGAAGCAAGCTCCCAAGCAGGAGGCTTAGCCAGCCCCTCAGTCATCTACTCAACCAACAGTGAGACAGGACAAGCAACATGATGAGGAGAAGATTGAGGAGGAGAGAGAGGAGTGAGTGGAGCCCACATGACCAGTGATTTCCAGTTCGATAAGAAGACGAAGCAAGTGGGAAAATCAGTTTATTAGAGATGCTTAGGAGAGAGTCGAGGCTCCCACTTCTACATTCAAATAGGGAAACCTCCACAGAGGTATACAAGTTGTTTGGCACTTATGACTTAGATGATAGACTCAAAGCCTTCTTCCTATAAGGAGGAAGCTTCCGAGATGGTTTGGTGATATGCCATGGCATAGGAGTACTTATCTATCATGCACAATGAGGTATGGGAGATAGTGCCCAGACCAGAGGGAAAATTTGTGGTTGGCTCATGATGGGTATATAAGATCAAGCAGGGGGTTGATGAGAGTGTGGAGAAATGCAAGACCATATTTGTGGCCAAGGGGTTCTCACAGGTAGAGGGAATCGACTATGATGAGACATTTGCACATGTCGCACGGTATTCATCTGTTAGAGTTATCTTGGCCATTTCGACACAGATGGGGTGGAAATTCCACCAGATGGACATTAAAACAACCTTCCTTAACAAAGTGATTGAGGAGGAGATTTATGTGGAGCAACCCGAGGGGTTTGAGACCTTCAACAGAGACATGCATGTATGTAGGTTGAAGAGAGCTCTTTATGGGCTCAAGCAAGCACTGAGGGCTTGGTACGCCCGCATTGACCGCTGCCATCTTGGATTGGGATTTACCAAGAGTGAAGTAGATCCAAACCTCTACTACATAGTGGTTGAGGGGCAGCCACTCATTCTTTTTCTCTATGTAGACGACTTGATATTGACAGGAGAAGATAGCTTGATCTAGGATTGCAAGGAGGACCTTGCATGTGAGTTTGAGATGAAGGATTTAGGGCAGATGCACTATTTCCTTGGATTGGAGGCTTCGCAGGGTGATGGTGAGACCTTCTTGAGACAAGGCAAACATGTAGAGCAGATTCTCAAAAGATTTCACATGCAAGATTGCAGGGTCGTGACCACTCTCCTAGTCACCAATTGGAAGAAGGTGGACTCTAGCAAATCCGAGAGGGTTGATGCCACATTATACAGACAACTCATAGGTTCGTTTATGTATCTCACTAACACATGGCCGGACATATGTTTTTCAGTTGACCAGTTGAGCCAGTTTATGGTGGAGCCCACCGAGATACATTGGGTTGTTGTTAAACATGTGTTGCGATATTTCTGGGGCACAAAAGATTATGGCTTGTGGTATAGGCAGGTTGATGGCGTGATGCTTCAGGGCTTCACCGATGTTGATTGGGCAGGGGGTTCTATTGATCGAAAAAGAACTTCAGGGTGTGCTTTCAGTGTTGGGTCATTCGTTCTTTCATGGTTCAGTAAGAAGCAAAGATCAGTTGCACTGAGCTCAGCTGAGGCCGAGTATTAGGTTGAGGAAGATTCTTGTGGGACTTTTTTGTAACGTTCCCCTAGCCAACCTCAGGCCAAAGTGTGCCACTCCAGAGCAACCACTCATGCTATCACACCAGTCGGTAACACTCTCAGTAATCAACTGAGTTATGCCACTTATATTTACTCTTTTTACTGCATGCAACTAGAACATATACATACAACATTCTTGCAGAAGATTTAAAGTTAAACAACAATTTTCTTTTTGTAATAAACGAATTTTATATGGAAATAACAGTAACTACAGATATGCAACATTTACAAAAAATTACCCATAAGCACACAAGCAATCATAATCACATATATGCTAAAATCATAACATAGGGATGTAAATAAAAAACAACATATCATTTTATCATACAATTGGTACTTATCTTAGAAAGACTACCACCAACTGCTTACAGACCATCCACGAACCTCCCAGCCATAGACTACACTGTTCATCACTCTCAACAGTGAGTCACCCCTGAGCTGGGACTGAACTCCACCAAGGGTAAAGAGCTCCTATCCAGGATAAGGCTCAAGGACAATAGGAAAGACTCTGTCTCAGGTGCTCACTCAACTAACAGCCTACAACCTCTCATTCCCCACATGCCTATCCCACCCAAGGAAGTGTGCCCCTTCTCTGCTCAACAGTCCCTCGGCTGCCACACTTCCCTTCTAGGGCTTCAACAACAAGCTGGACAGGAATTCTCAGAGCATTGTAGCCGAAGTTTATCACTTTCAGGAACCAATCCCCAACAATTCTCTCACTCACAGAACTGCTCATGGGCTTGACAAACCGCTTCTTCAATCCCGCTCCAAGCTAAAAAGGTACACCAACCAAAAGGAGGTATGGGAATAGGCTCTGGAATGGTGAAATGGTTGTCTCAAGGATAATAGAATGTGTGAGTGAAAATGGTCAAGGAATCATTGAATGGATAACTAAGTGTGTACAGGAATCACTGTGAACTCTTCGTGAAAGTAATGGTCCCCCTAAT
>ML780998.1:117224-138280 GCA_009831015.1 Picea engelmannii | reverse complement strand
ATGGGGTTACGTATCCCATAGGGGGATAACGTAACCAATACGTAAAAGGGAAACATTTAAATAAAGGATAAGACAATTAATAAGTAATAAATGAATGGATAAGGCATTAATAAAGGGATAAGGTATTTGGTGGGGGGAGTAAAGGGAAGGGCGGTGAAGGAGGCATAAGGGAGGGAGAAGGATTATGGAGAATTCATTATTATTATTCATGCATTCTACGAGAGGGGAGAACTTGGAGTATTGGGACAGAGTTAGTTTACAGTGGGATTTACAGTGCACCGGGGGGGCTGAGGAGGTTTTGGGCTCGGAGGGCTGGGACATCCATTGATGTCCTAGGGCTAGGCGTACTAGTCGGTAGGGTGGCTGGTTTTGGGGTGTCCTAAGGAGCAGGATCAGGTTCAAGCGAAGGGAGCAAACTGCTGTGGATAGCATCAGAGTGAGTTATTTAAACTCAAATTTATGGATCGTTTACTTAAATTTAGTACTTATTGCCAAATTTTATTTACGTAAGTATGGAGATAGCTTTGAAAATTATGAAAATTATACTTCTTAAAAAGATGATAGAAATTACAAAATTTGGTAGAAATTTAAATGTTAACACAAATCTGGTCTTTACAAACCTCCTATAGTTATTCACCAATAAAGCAATAGAACCACATGCATTTTCTGTAACTATGAGTAGAAATACAAGAGACTACGCAATCTGAAAATATAGCAGTGGAAATATAAATGAACATCAAGAAAAATCACCACATTTGACACTTGGAATTTTTGGGCAATGCCCCCTAGAAAAACCCAAAACCAACATGGGAAAACTACTCGAAGAGAGTCTTCTTTATTGAGCTTTGCAGAGAAATAATCAAAGATTACAATAGTCTATTAAACCAAGAATAAAACAACACTTATCTCACAAACTCAACACAAAAAAATTTAGAAATAATAGGTGTTCTCGTTTAACCATAGACAATATAGCAATATTGTCACCCAACCATAGGCTGAAGCCACCCCCGAGCACCTTGACCTTGATAGAGAAAAATTTCGAAAGAAAATCCTAGGCCTAATAGCCAATCAATGTAGCGTACCTCTCTCCAGAGCTAGCACACAAGGAAGAAATTCCAAACCATAACCAATAGAAAGTCCAAGCCTAAACTGAGAATACAGGTTGCAGTAGCTGCAACTGCAACTACTCTCCAGACTTGCACACTTACTCAGTGTCCGCAGTGCGCACTCTTACATTTCTACAGCTTTGAGTTGTGTGTATCAAATGAGATCTAGCATCATGTATTTATACTGCTTCTCCTTAGCTGTCTGGGCCGACTTCTCATTTTGGAGGATAAAAACGCAATATTAAATATGTTTTTTAGCTGACTTGTCTTCTAGGGTTATGTCCAAAGCTTTAGGGTTTCTTCTTGCTTCCCAAAATACTCTATTCATGTCAGGGCTACACATGGAGGTTAATACCTCCCACAGCTACCATAATATCAACACTTCCTCCTAGCTAGGGAGGTATTGAAAGCAATGGTCTTGAGCACAAACATACCATTCAATCGGTAGCATCATCATAGCCATACAGGCTATCTCATGATTAAATCATGAGCACCATCATCATTGTCAGTATCATCTAGTAGCATCAATTGCATCATCTCTCGAAGCCATACTCCATCTGAGTAATCAAGCATGATATTGAATAAGTCATTCACTCCACAGAGTGATACAAGAACCATTCTTCTAATTCGAACATATGTCCTAGAAGAATAACTATTCCAACAGATGTTAGAAGCCAGACCATGGGCTACAAGGACTATTCTTCTAATCCAAACATACATCTTAGAAGAATAAATGTCCTGGACCATTTTCCACCTGGAGAATGTCTATCCACCAGCATACTAACTATCTAGCCGATAATCATTTTCAACACTACCGATAGTCTACATGGAAATCAAAACAATTTCATTCAATAGAACACAACTGTGTCTATCCATAGTAGTACATAACTACTATCCAGTGGTACACAACCACACCAAGTAGAACACAACTACTTAATCAGTGACACATAGTCACAACCAGTGGAACACATCCACCACAGTAGCATACATCTATTGTCCAAAGACATACAGTCTCCAAATAAATCATATCATTTGATATCAACCTGCATAGAAACAATATCATGATATAAACTGAGTCATCTGGGCCATTCTTCCACTCATATCTGTGAGGTCTTGAAGAGAATATACCCTCATAAAGTAGAACATCAACCATGGGCTATCTGGAGTCTGGACTATTATTCTCAAGTATAGAAGAATAATTGTTCCTTATTTCTGAGTCTGGACCATTCACCTAACTGGGCCATTCCTTCGACACTAATCATAGTTCAACCTGGAGAGAATGATTCTTCCCTGGGGAATGCCTATCCCTGATTGTTGAACTTGGACCATTCACCTAATTGGGTCATTCCTCCGACACTAATCATAATGCAACCTGGATAGAATGAGTCTGCCCTAGGGAATGACTGTCCAGATCATTTCCTAATGGAAATGATTTTCCTGCACCAACCTCCAAAACAGACCATTCTTCGAAACTGCTCACAGTTGTGAACTTCGAAAGAATGATTGCTCGACGAGGCAGACCATTCTACTTGACCACTACTCAGAGTGACTGCCAAAAAGAATCATTGTCCTAGACCATTCCCCCACACTGGCCACAAGGGGAATCTTTGACTATGGTACATCAACAATCTATCGAACCATTTTCATTACGAAAATGACTGTCCAATCTGGACCATTCTCCGAACTGGAAAATGCTTGTTCGTTAGAAATCTCAAACCACTTTTCGAACTAGAAAGGAACTGCTCATCCTGGACCATTTTTCGAACTGAAAAATGACTGTCCATAAATCAATAACACATCAGTGCTCCCTCCCAACCTGAGAGTAATCTCTTCCTTTTTCAATAAGGAAGTCGTCTCCATGAGCCCCAACTTGCAAACTTGTCATCTTGGACAGAGGTTTTACCAAAATATCTGCTATTTGCTCATCTGTGGAGGTATATTGGAGAACCACTTCTCTTTTCTGGACTTCATCGCGGAGAATGTAATGATTGATCTCAATGTACTTTGGTCTATTATGGAACACTGGTTTTCTCTGAAGGCTTCATGTAGCTCTGATCATTACAATATATATCATGGTCCAATTCATCACTTATGTTTCCTGCTAGCTCATGACATCGTGGTAAGGCTCAAACTGAAACATATCCAAATAGCACTTCTTCTTTCATCATGAGAGTTTTCCATGTATTATCAATCCATCATCCTAGACTTCTGAGTAACTATTCTAATACACTATCTCTGTCATAGAAATTTTTCACCATGCTTTTGTTGTATATGAGATATTCTACATCAAGTTGTTTGAATCCATACAAGGTCTTCTTATATCTGCATACATGGGTCTCTTTCTGGTGTACCTCAAAACCTTGAGATTGCTTTACATAAGCTTCTTCCTCAAATGCTCTATTGGGAGAACAGACTGTTACAACCAACTGATGTAAACTTCAATCCATGGATACTGCAAGAGATATAATATCTCAGATAGAGGTATATCTGGTTTACGGGAACAAGTTGTTATCATAGTCTTCTCCTCCTTCTGGAAGAACCTCTAGTTCTAAATCTCACAATGCTTCCATTCATAACCCTTTTTCACAATTTCTTACATATACTTTGTTTCATCATAACATCCATTTCTTCTGCTTGATTGCTTCTAGTGGGTTCAAACCAAGCTGGTAGTCTTGTGATTCTCAGTATAATAACTGGTTGTTCTGTTTTTTCTTTCTTTCTTGGAATATTCATGTTCTTCCTCGTGTTTCACTTTAGCTCTTGGGTCCATGGAGTCTTCTATATATTCCATTCCCTAAAGATTCCAACTTCTTCCTTTCATCACAGGATCATGGATGCAAATGGAAAACCAAGGATACTTTGAGGCTTCTTTTCGAAGAAGACTTCTTTTGAACACGTGTTTCTTATCATGGTTGCTACTTTCAATGGGAACAAGGACAAATACTTCATAATCCTCAATGGATCATATCATTTAGGATTAGTTCCCCCCTAATCCTTACTTCATACATGAATGCTTGCTCTTCTGGAATTCCGTAATCAACTCCCTCCGTCTAAGAGAGTCCACGCTTATGTCTGCATCCTTATTTCCTTTTGCAAAGTGTCACAAGTCTTTTTCTAATTTCATCCTGATTGTTGACTTATTTCTGTTTTGACTTCTTCTAGGTCTCTTCAGGTTTGATTTCGATTTCGGCCTATCTTGCAATTGTTACTTATATAATAGCTTCCACAGGAATTGTTACCAAAGATTGCCAACATACTTCATCTTTTTCATGTGTATTGCTTGCCTTGTAGTCATCGTAATAACAATCCTTTTCCTTTTTTTCTTCCATAGGTATTGTTTTCCTTGAACATATTTTCTTCTAAGAAATAGATATACATGATATGTACAAGAACTATGTAAACATGATATATACAAGAGCTTTGAAGAATACTGCTACCTAGACTTAGAAGAAGAAGTATGTGTTATCCTGCTTGACTTTCTTTGAGGGTTCCCTTTCTTCGACAACTGTTGCTTCGTCTGTTTCCTTCCTTTTTCTTAACTCAGGACAGTGGTTCCTGTAGTGACCATATTTTTGGCAGTTGAAGCATTGTATCTTTGACATATCCTTTTCTTGATTTGGTTTCTTCCTTGAGCCAAACTTCTTCTTATTCTTGAAATTATTGAACCTTGTTGTGAAAGCTTGATCATCGTATTTCTTTTGGGGTTTCTCTTTTGCATTAATCCTTGATCCTTCTTGTGCACAACAAGTCCAGAGTTCTTCAAATGTGGGAAAATCCTTTCTTTTGTTCATGCTTGCGGAAAATGCATCCCATGTCTTGGGAAGAGCATTGAGTACTATATTTACCAGTTCCTTCTCTGAAATGATTTCTTCAATAGCTTGTAGTTGATCTCTTAACTGAGAGATTCTCACAAGGTATGATGTTATGTTGTCATCATCATTCATTTTCATGTCACGGAGCTCATTCTTCAGACTCATTACTTGTCCAATGTTTCTAACTGAGAAGAGGTTAGTTAAGGCGTCGTGCATCTTCTTAGATGAGTCAAGATGAGAGATGTAGGGTATCAAGTGGTATTTTACAAAGTCCACTATGATACTCATGGCATTGATGTCATTGTCTTTGAACTTCTCCATAATTGCAATGTTATGAGGTTCCTTCTCTTTTCCTTCTTCAACCTGTGGTTCCACAATCTTCCCTTTCACGATATCCAACACTTTATGTTTGGCAAGGATGAGGTCAATCCTTGTCTTCCATGCTCTAAAGTTAGAAGCCCTTCTAACTTGTTTTCTGACTTCGTAGAGTAAGTCATGACAACTTTGACTTGGTCAACCTTTGACTTTGACCAAAAACTCAAACTTGGTGTCTTAGCTTGCTGAGAGTACCAGGAGGTGTGTTGGGTTAGGGAGCACTAGGCTATCTAGAAATTAGGTCATTCTCTTCACTTAAGGTGCCTCAACATGAGGGTTAGGGTTTCGTTGTTGCAGCAAAAACTGACTGCAACTGCAGCTGTAACTAAGAAAATACTCCCAATCTATATTCCAGCGGTTAGACTGTCTGAAGATAGTGTGGTCCCATAACCTGTTAGAAATAACAGGTGTGCTCGCTTAACCATAGACATTATAACAATATTGTCACCCAACCATAGGATGAAGCCACCCTCGATCACCTTAACCTAATAGCCAATCAATGTAGCATACCTCTCTCTAGAGCTAGCACACAAGCAGAAATTCCAAACCATAACCAATAGAAAGTCCAATCCTAAACAGAGAATACATGTTGCAGTAGTTGCAGCTGCAGCTACTCTCTAGACTTGCACACTTACTGAGTTTCTACAGTGCGCACTCTTACATTTCTGCAGTTACGAGCTATGTACCAAATGAGATCTGGCATCCTATATTTATACTACTTCTCCTCAGCTGTCTAGGCCAACTTCTCATTCTAGAGGCCAAAAACTCAATATTAAATATTTCTTTTAGTCGACTTGTCTTCTAGGGTTATGTCTAAAGCTTTAGGTTTTCTTCTTGCTTCCCAAAATATTCTATTCTTGTCAGGGTTTCACGTGGAGGTTAATACCTCCCGCAGCTACCATAATATCAACAAAAATCCTCCTTGAAATCTATGTCAAACTGCCTTGAAAACCATTCCCTCTCTGTACTGACTGTACGACCTAGTTCTGTCAGTGAAAAAAACTCTAGAAATTTGATAAATTTGCCCAGATTTGTTATTGAATGACACTCTGTACAGAATTGTCTCCAACAATAAATGCCCACAAACTGCCTCGAAGGCTGTGCTATGCGAGCCTCGATTTATGTGCAGTCAAAATAGTAGTATGGACCCAGATATGGCCTCACTCTTCTGTTGTATGGACCAAAATTTAATGCTACACCAATCTTTATATGTATGCCCTCTTTCCCTCTTTGAAAGTGCACCCCTTCTCTTGTTTTCCTTCTCCTATCTCTTCAAATCAAACTCTCTTTCTCTTGGAATGTGTGCCTCTTCATCTCCCTCATGCTCTCATCCAAGCTCATCTTGAAATGTGCACCCTACTCTCCTCAATGGTTGCTTTTAATGACTCATTTAGGGTGACCTTTAATCTTCCATGACCTTTAATCTTCCGTGACCCTTGGTCTTCCAAGATGAATGTGATGTTTTCCCTCGTTGAGATGACTTAAGTCACTTAAGTCATTCAAATATCATAGTCACTTTTACACCTAAAAAAACAAAAATCCCCATCTTAACTTTACAAACTCTCTTTATAAAGTCACTTTATAAATACATTTTATAAAGTTACTTAAGAGAGACATTTGCTCGGACTTCTGCCGAGGCACAATAATGCAGAAGTACCTCCGAGCTATCAAAATCTAACACTCCCTCTTAGCGAGGGAGGTACTTCTGGAGCCTCCACCCAGATCTGTCTCTAACCCCATCATGTCCTCTGCAGTCGCTCCCACTGCACTGAAAGCTTCTGGTCCCTTTGAACTCGAAGCATCTCCAGCTACCTGCACTGAACTTTGATCAAGAGACCTACTCATCCAAGGTCCTCTCTCTGAAGCCTCACCACTGTTATACTCAGGCTCTAGCCACCCACTGGATCCAACTACAAGTTGACCAAGCACTTTGTACAATGTCTTTATTAAGACACCAAGCAACAGACATGGGTCATAAGAGATTCCCTCTGGATATAGGTACGTCAGTCCTTGAGAGAACACAATCCAACATCCATCTATCTCAAAAGATGACACAGAGAGAAATTTCATCGATAGTTCAAGAACATATAAAACCTCAGCCAACTCTAGATACCCTCCTGACTCCAGTTGGAATCTAACACTTCCAACTCCCTCCACAACTAGAACATGTCTCGTGCTCCTTCGACACCCTACATAGCTACCTAAGCCAATCTCTGTAAAATTGAGGAATACATACCTCATCCTCGTCATGTGACGAGAGGCCCCACTATCCAAGAACCATGCAAGGGTTCCTGTACACCCTAGGCACCCAATACTTGCAAGACAAGCCATCAAGGAAAATTCCTTCTCAAACTTTTTCGTGAACTCAACAACCTTAGTTGATGTTAACACCTCTGGTTCTTGCCTCTTCTTCTTGTTTAGACATTGGCCTACATAATGTCCCAACTCACGACATGCATATCATCTCACCTTACTCATGTCCTTCTCGTCATGAGAAGACTTCTTGTCCTTCTTCTTTGCTGCTACGAGGGCAACATTCTCCTCATTCTCTTCACCCTTTGAATGTATGTTACAAAGAACCTCCTCATGATTCTCTTCTTGTATGAAGTCATCCCACAATATTTCCTAGCTGGGACGATTCTCCTTGGAGACAACACCCTTAACAAAGGTGTTCCACTTCTCTGAAAAACCATTCAGAGTTTTCGTAACCAATTCTCCATCTGTTATAACCTCTCCAACTATGCCAAGTTCATCACAAACTTGTGTGATTCTAGTCAGATATGGGGACACTTTTTCAGTCTCATTCATCTTTATGTTTCTCAACTTATCTCTCAATACCATCTTCTGATTCTCATTGGAACTTTGGTATAGCTTGGTCAAAGAATCCCACATCTCACAGGCATTTTCTTTTCCAGCAACATGGGGAATAACATGGTCCTTGATTGCATCAAGAATCATCCTCTTGGCCTTCACATTCTTCTTCTGGAACACTGCCAAAAGGGTTGCATCTGTAGGAACAATGACGAGATTCGATTGTGTGTTGTTCACAACGTCCCATAACTTAACTTTCTCTAGTAACAAAACAATCCTCTCCTTCCAGGACTAAAGTTTGTTGCCCTATCCAATATGTCTTCGAACCTTAAGCTAGAATCCATGACCTTCTCAAATGAAACTCAACTCTTCCCTTTCCTTCTTCCGAGAAAAACCCCTTTGCACTCACTGCAAATCAAGTGTCAAATCTCTTGTCTGCTAAACCTCAGAGCTCTTTCTCTAATACCATGTTGAAAACTAATCTCAAACACTTAGCCAACACAAGATTTCAACCTCCTATAGTTATTCACCAATAAATCAATGGAACCACATGCATTTACTGTAACTATGAGCAAAAATACAAGAGACAAAGCAATCTGAAAATATAGCAGCAAAAATATAAATGAACAACAAACAAAATCACCACATTTGACACTTAGAATTTTTGGGCAATGCCCTTGGAAAAACCCAACATGGGAAAACCAGTCCAAGAGAGTCTTCTTTATTGAGCTTCATAGAGAAATAATCAGAGATTATAACAACAATCTATTACAGCAAGAATAAAACATCACTTATCTCACAAACCCGACACAAAAATCCTCCTTGAAATTTGTGTCAAACTACCTTTAAAACCGTGCTCTTTGTGTTGACTGTACGACCTAGTTCTGTCAGCAAAAACAACTCCAGAACTTTGATAAATGTGCCCAAATTTGTTGTTGAATGGCACTCTTTTGTATGGACTTGTCTCTAATAATAAATGCCCACAAACTGCCTCGAAATCTTTGTTGTAGAAGCCTCGATTTTTGTTGTCAAAACAACAATACAACCCTTTAAATTCGTACGATACGGCCTGTCTCTTCTGCTCTATGGACCAACAATTAATGATGCACTAGTCTTGGGATGCATGCCCTCTTTCCCTCTTGGAAAGTGCGCCCCTTCTCTTACTGTCCTTCTCCTTTCTCTTCAGCTCAAACTCTCTCTCTCTTGGAATGCATGCCTCTTCGTCTCCCTCAAGATCTCATCCAAGCTCACCTTGAAATGTGCGCCCTACTCTTCTCAATGGTTTCTCTTAATGACTCATTTAGGGTGACCTTTCATCTTTCGTGACCCTTGGTCTTCTAAGACGAATGTGACTTTTTCCCTCATTGAGATGACTTAAGTCATTCAAATAACATAAAGTCACTTTTACCCCTAAAATAATAAAAGCCCCATGTTAACTTTATAAACTCACTTTATAAATACATTTTATAAAATTACTTAAGAGACATTTGCTCGGACCTCTACCTAAGCACAATAATGCAGAAGTACCTCTGAACTATCAAAATCTAACATATAATTTGATTTATCAAACCTTACAAAAAAAATAAAAAAAATAATAGAAATTCATCTTAACTCTATATTTAAAATGTATCTACACTCATACTAAACATATTCTATTACTTTTGAATAAAAACATCATGTTAATACTTTTGGATAAAAACATCATGTTAATTACCATGGATACTAAACATATTTTATTGCTTTTGGATAAAAATCTCATGTTAATTACCATTGAAGTAATCAATGCATTTTATAACATCATTTTCTGATAGTATGATAGGTGAATTTTAATTAATGCAAAAGTAGGATAATCTACAAGATAGATGAATTTTAATTAATGCAATAAAAGTAGGATAATCGCATCATAATGGAACCAGTGTCATACGTTAAAAAAAAAAAATTGGCTAGGCCTTTTGGTATTCTTGATATCAATGCGCATAACGAGACTATGCCCTTTTTTTAAGTTGGAAATATTTTATATGTTTTTAAAGTCATAGTTGAATCTTATCATGAGGGCAAACTTTACTTAGCATAGCATGTTCCAGTTTTTAGGATACGTTGGAAATATAATATATGTTTTTAAAGTTATAGCTGTTTTAGACTTTAGCATGAATCTTATCATGCGGGCCAATTTTACTTAGAATAATATACTCTTGTTTTTAGGATGTGTTATGATTGGTTATCAGTTAATTAGTTGGTAAATAGTAATAATGAAGTTAAATATTATTAATTAATAGTCATTATATAACATTTACAATATGTTTTTATTATGATATAGGTTTTTACATTATAAAATATAATGAATTTTATATCATATTTTAGTTTTCAAATTTAAAAAAATTAATGGAGTAAATAAAAAATTAATAATATTAGAATATAAAGATTTGAAAAAAAATGCTTATTATTGTTGGCCTCAATTTCTATTATTAATTTTCTTATTAATCTTATACGCTTTACATTTGATTTATTCTTATTCAACGTTGTCCTACATAGTATCTCAGTTTACGGGATGACCCTTTCTTGGATTCCGAAAGGGATTTCAAAAAAGCTATCATTTCTTTGCTTTCGAAATTTGGAAAAGAAGGGCATTCCATGGCTAAATTGGCCAAGATTGGCCATTCCAGAATGTTTATGAGGGTGGGGTTTCAAAAATATTTTTTCATTTTCAAAAAATTTGGTAGCAAATAACATTTGGAGACTAATCAAAGGGGAGGGCTTATGTGTTCAAGATTTTCATCAAAAGTACATTTCTCCTAAGTTTATAGAGGAGTAGTTCCTAAGACTTCAAAAAAAATTACATAATCATAAAAATTTACATGATGTTTCAGTGATGTGTAAAGTTGTTGTATTGGCTTTTCCCTTAGTTGGTGAGTGTTTGGCTTGGAAAGTTGGGGATGGCACAAAGGTAATATTGGGGAAGGACCCTTGGGGTTGGGAGTAGTGTGGATCACAAGCTTCCTGAATTAGTGATTCAAACCTTAACGGATAGAGGTTTGTTTAAACTTTCTCAAATGTTAGATCCAATTTTGATAAATATCTAGGGTTAAGAGTGGCTCTCAACTAATTATCTGGGTTTTAGAGGGGAAGAGGCATAGGTATGGTGTTTCTTTGTTGCTTAGTTGAAGTCCAGCCATGTAAGGCTTCAAGAGAAAGAAGATTCATTGATTTGGGTTAAAACTCCTTCAAGTGTTTATACTCCAAAGGGGGTTATCTTTCCTTAAGTGAAGGAGGTGAACATAGAGAGATTGTTTGGTGGTGGAGGGGTGTCTAGAAATTCCACTACCTTGCAAAATCATTTTTTTTAGTGTGGCTCCTCCTAAAATTTTTGGTGGTGGAGGGGTGATTGGGAAAGGACCCTTGGGGTTGGGGGTAGTGTGGATCACAAGCTTCCTGAGTTAATGATTCAAACCTTAAGTGACAGAGGTTTCTTTAAACTTTCTCAAATTGTAGATCCAATTTTGAAAAATATCTAGGGTTAAGAGTGGCTCTCAACTAATTATCTGAGTTTTAGAGGGGAAAAGGTATAGGTTTGGTGTTTCTTTATTGCTTAGTTGAAGTCAAGCCATGTAAGGCTTCAAGAGAAAGAAGATTTATTGATCTAGGTTAAAACTCCTTCAAGTGTTTATACTCCAAAAGGGGGCTATCTTTCCTTAAGTGAAGGAGGTGAACAAAGAGATTGTTTGGTGGTGGAGGGGTGTCTGGAAATTCCATTGCCCTACAAAATCAATTTTTTTTATGTGGCTCCTCCTAAATAATAAAGTCTTAACATGGGATAACCTTAAAAAAAGAAATAGATCGAGGATCGAGGCCACGTAGGTGCTCCCTTTGTAAGTGTTGTGATGAGACCAATCTTCATATGGAAATGGAATACTCCTATTCCAAACAAGTATGGTGGGAAATAGAAGCTCTAATAGGTCCAAAAGATGTGTGGTCTTGAAGTACAATGGAGGAAGGTCTTAGGAATTGGTGCGAATCCTATGGTAAAAGATTATAGAGGTTTTCCTTTGATTCTTTCCCGGGGTTTCCGGCTAACCAGGAACACCAGTTTGTTTAATGAGAGATATATTATCCCTTTGTAGTGTGCATCTCAGGGGATCAACATTTTATAGAGTTTTCCTCAGGAAAAAACAAGTTAAAGATGTTAAGCATATTATGATTGAAGATATTGATAGGGAGGGCTCATGCACTCACTTTGATGGGGCTACTCAAGGACAACCCAAGACCTGTGGGTTAGGTTGAGTTCTCTTCATAAATGGAGATTGTTATCTAAATTTTAGAGCTAGTCTTGGGCCTGGAACCAACAATTATGCGTAATTGTGGTAAATTTAATGACTCTTAAGTTGTTTTTATTGTTAACTGGTGAAAAAGGGGTTGCAAAATTGCAAGTATTTGGGGATTCGATGATTGTGGTTAAACCGATCCGGATTATATTGAGAACGAAATGAGATACAAACAAAATTATAACAGAGAACATAGAAATACAGTGAAACCCAACTTCTATTAATGAATAAAATAACAGAACATTGTATAACACAATCTAGCTAGAATGGTGGTAGCTTATCTTTGAAGAGAAAGAAATGTCGGCTATGCTCATTCGCAAAAATATGATTACAAAGAAGTCGAAAAGGGCCTTTTATCATGAATCCTAAAAGACAAAGAGGCAAAAACCATAAACATCAACACCCTAACCTTGGAAGATGAAACACCAAAGGTATTGTGGGCCCCAAGGTAGTTAGTTGATACTTCAACTTCCTAGGGGCACAACTTTTGCATACGATCATAGTTTGGGGTGCACGATAGCTCGTTGGAAAGAACTATTCGATGATTACAAATTTTGGCTAGGGCTAGGGAATGCCATGGAATTTCTTGGCCCCTCAAGTGTCAAAAAACATCGTTCGCATTCCTTGTCCCCTCGAATGTTCAAAAACCACTGTTTAGGGCCTCAAAACGACCCCAGAAGTTTGGGACCCGAAAAACCGTAGAAAAATGGCCAAGAAGATACAGAATTGTTGAGTTAGTGGAAGAGATGGGTGGCCACTGATATCCACCTGGATCATAAATGGATGAGCGCTGAACAAAAGTGCCAAAACTTTATTTTGTTTCCTTTGCTGAGGAGGTTCTTCGAACCTATAATTATGTTGATAGGCATTCCTATTTTCGAAATAAGATGGAGGGTGGAAGATTGGACGATGGGGATACATCAATAGTTGTGTGTTCTTTTAATATCTACTGTTCAATAATTTAGTTGTTTGATTGTTAATTACAAAATTAGAGATATATGTACTCTTGGTGGATGAGAAATGTCTAGTTGGCCGATGAGAAATCTTTGAATGGATGGTGATCCCTATCGACATCACCATTCACTACTAATGCAGAATCAGATGTGCTAGTATATTTAACATTGTGTCATTCAATGATATTTAAAGGAAATAAATTATAAGGTGATACTTTGTCAAGCGTTGGGGTTATCATGGCTGCTAATCAATGACATATTGCAGAGACTAGAGAGAAATAGTCTGATGTTTATTACCATCCTCACCATCCTTCTTTCCATGATGTTCTACTACATAGTTCTATGCTATTGTTTGAAGGTTTCCCTATTTGGGATGTTAGTATACTTCAATTATATAGAGTTTGGATGGACATTTGTTTAAAATTATATAGAGTTTGTCACATCAAGAAATTAACGAATTATTGGTTTTTGTTATTTTGAACTTGGAGGGAATTCTGGGTAGAGCTCTTTGTATCTTTTTATATTGATTATGTGAGATATTTAAATGATTTTGAGATATTTTTAAGATAATTGTGAGATGTCTTCAAGAAAAGTGAAGGTACAACCCTCTTTTTTGGGGAGATATGCTTAAACACTTTTGAAATATCTACACAGGGAATTTTGTTATTTTAATAAAATTATTATTTTTCTTTCGAAAAAACATGTCACATCTATTCTTTCTCATTTGTTTAAATAGAAATCTCTAAACTATTTAATATTTAATAGAGCTTTGATTGATGGGTGAATATGTTGTTTAAATAGAAATCTCTAAACTATTTAATAGAGCTTTGATTGATGGGTGGATATGTTAGTTGTTTCGATTGATGGGTGAAAATGTTAGTTGGTTTGCGTTTCAATTTTGATTGGCCTTACTATAAACAAATAGAGTTAATTTTTATTGCAAGCAAATAAAGTGAATTTAAATAATTTAAATGATTTGGATGGAAAAACGGACTTTTCTCTTAAATAAATTTGATAAGAATATAAATAAAATATTAGATACAAGTAAAATTTCACAACACATTCACTCACACTTATATTTGTTTTTCTCTATTTTTTGTAATGGAGTTTTTATTTTTTATAAGTTTTAAATCTTAATAGTTTATTGTATATTTGTCTTTGGGTATTATCTTTTAAAGATCTAAATTTATTATCAAGCATTGCTATTAACTTAATTTGAAGCATTGCTACTAATTTACTTTGAAGTTTGGCTTCTCTCTTGTCTACATTTTTCTATTAATTATATATGTTGATGCAAACTATCTAGAATTACTTTCTTAGACCTTCTTCTATTAAATTTAAGTATCAACCCAAAAATATATATTACTTTTATTGAAAAGAAAAATAAATAAATAATTTTTTTTTACATCTGAGATTCACATAATATAAGATTTGAATAGTAACTAACTAGTTATCACATATGAAACGTGTACACCTAATTCACACAATAAAGTTTGAATAGTGATGAAAAAGACTTACTTATTGCACATGAAATTTACGGCAAACCAAATTCACCTTAAATACCCAAGAGATGTATTAACAAAATTGTGCACCTAATTCACAAGTAAGGTTTGAATAGTGACGAACATGATTTAGTTGCCGCATAACAGGATTTAGTTTCCACACATTAAATTTTACGGCAGATTAGATTCACCTTAGACGCACAAAATGTATTCGCCGCATCAATTCACCCGCATCAATTCACCTGAAAAAATATTTACCCATTATATAATGCACCACAGAAATAATATTCAGCACCGGATGTATTCACCTACGACAGAGATATTAGTCTTGATTATGATGTTTAATTTGGGAAAATGATAAACATATTTTGTAGTTGTTCAGTTATTTTATTGGTATATAAACGTTTGAAAGGTGCGGATAGAAAATGAAACGCATAGCCAGAAAATGAAATACATAACCAGAAAATGAGTGTTTACAGTCAGCATAGCCAGCGTGCTAAATCCAAAGTTTAATCATTTAAACGTGGCAATTATATAGTGCTACAGTAATTTCTTAATATGATTAGGTAAATGTTAAAAGGTAAACAGGTTAAGTGATGCATTCAAAAATACAAGGAAGTTATGAAGAAAAAATCACATTCATTGATTTGGGAGGACGACTAAGAATATGCCAGCATTTTCAATTGTTAGCCATCAGATTAGAATTTTAAATTAAAAGGTGATTAATTATGCTCATTATCAATAGGTGTATGCCTTTAAACGTAAATATGTGTGAAGTTTATTAATATATTGATGGAATCTTCACTAAGACTAAAAGAGTCTTTAATTATGTTTAATTAGTATTGATTTTGATCTTTACTTTGGGAAAGTGATAAACTTATTTTGTAGTTGTTCAATTAGTTTATTTGTATGTAAATATTGGATAACTATGTGAGTTTATAATCTGTATGAGATTTATATAAGTTATTGTTAGAAGGATTTCAATCTTGAGTTAGAGGTATATTTGAGTTTATAATCTGTGTGAGATTTATATAAGGTGTTGTTAGAAGGAATTCAATATTGAGTTAAAGCTACATTTTCAGAGAGTAGTTGGTATATTTTGCTACCTTCTATTATGTAATATTCTGTTACGTGATATTTTGTCACCTATTCTTTAAAAGAATTTAAGTAAAAAGAAAAATAAAATTTTATTATAATTTTAATTTTGTAAATTTTGTTTGAAACGAATAAAATTCTTATTTTCCATATTACTATTTTTCGATTGGAATTAAAAGAATTTAAGTAAAAAGAAAAATAATATTTTATTATAATTTTAATTTTGTAAATTTTGTTTGAAAGGAATAAAATTCTTATTTTCCATATTACTATTTTTCGATTGGAAAATCAGCAAGGAAAAAATTATACATAATTAAACAGAATATTAATCTTTTATATAAATAAAAAACACAAAATAAACAAATAACTTTTAAAATTAATTTCCTACCGTGAAACAGCGCTTGCTATTAAGCACTTCCGAAGGATCGTTCCTCCTCTTCCTTTCCATTATCATCACCTTTCCTGTACAATAATTTTTAACCAAACGTTATAAGAGGTGGTCATCTTCTTTGTTTCGACATTAATTTTTTTTAATATATCTCTTATTTTATCATTTGGTTCACATTAATATGCTTACAATTTTGAATTAAACAACTCTTCCCAAGGATAGTAGTTCCTCTTCCTCCCTGTTATCATCACCTTCATTTTCTGCACAATAACCAAAAGTTATAACAGGTCATGTACATTAAAAATCTTATATAATCATTTAACCCATCACATATTTATTTACAGAACCACAAAATTAAGAAGAACTTGCCGTTCTTTAAATAATCTTTCCAGGCATAATTTTATGTCATTATTTTCCCAGATCAGTGTTTCCCATCAATTCATATTTCCAACTATTGTACCCAAACTCGATTCAAGCTCAATAGATTCTCCATTCCGGTAGGAAATCTATTCAAAAATGGACAATTAGATATCTTCAAGATATGGAGTTTGGGCAACGTGTATTCATTCCACACTTCATTGTGGGATGATCCAGCCATACTTTTCAATAAGGGTAAGTCCGCCAAAACTAACTTCTCTTACATTCGAAATCCACTTGGCCCTATATTCAAATTTTTCAAATGGTACAAATATGACAGTTTTAGAAACTTTAGATTTGGCAGGGATTCCAAAGTCGAGAGCTATTTGGAAATAATGGAATAAGTGTCAGTTGTAAGCACCAGTTATAAGCTTCAGTTGTGAAAGTCAATTGTAACCAGAGTCTTTTCCTATATAAAGATGTAATCCTTCTTCATTGAAGAATACAGAAATGAGCATAACCTCACCTTGTTATTTGTTTTCGCATATTTTAAGTTAGTATCAGAGCGACGGGGAGAGAGCGTGGATAGCGTGAGAAACGTTTGATCAGATCCGTGAGCAAATCCGTTTGGTGCATTCCTCCATTTACTGAAATTCCGTTGAAGAGGTAAAATATAGTTCCGTTTTTCACTTTTGTTTGGGAAGTCACGATTTGCTTGCAAGAGTTTGTGCTGCGTATACAAGGAGAAGGATTATAGCTTGCATATGTGGAGCTTAAAGCAAAATCGTGAAGGTTTTTAGTCTGTGGCGCGATCTTTGCTGAGTCGCGGGCTTGCGTGAGTTCTATGAGGTTGGAACGTGGTGTAAGGGTCGATCCACCATCTCCCATCTGGTGCAAATCCGTGAGCAAGTTTGCATGCGTGGAGTGAAGGCAAATCGATAGTTTGCATGCTTGAGTTTTCATTGGAGTTAAATTTTATTAAAGTGAGTATTTTATTATTAAAGTGGGTAAGACATTTAAGATATTTAAATGTGGATATTTAAAAGTGGAGTTTGAATTAGTATTTGAATGCGTGGAGATTTGCATGTGAAGTTTAAATGTAACATAAAGTTATTAAAAGTGGGTTTTTAATAAACTATTAAAGTGGGTTTTATTTTGAAGTTTGTTAAAAGTGAATTTTTTCATAGCGGATATCTTGTATAAAGAGGTGAAGAGAGAGTTATAAGTTTTTTCTTTAACAAGTGGATATTAAAGTGCATGCATGATTTAAGCTAAGAATAGAGATAGATTTAGATCGATGGAGGATTCGAAGGTAGAGCGATGGACTAGGAGAAAACTCGACAGAAAGTTGCATATCCTTGGTGTTTCACTTGCAAAGAATATCTTGCAGTGATGGTGAATCCGCTGGCAGAGACCTACCTCAACGAAGCCAACATGTTAGATGGCTCGAACTTCATTAACTGGAAATTCAAGATGCAGATGCTCATGGAGGGCTATGGTGTCTGGAACATTGCGAAGGGAACTGAACTGAAACCTGATGCGGCTGCAGGTGTGACGACAGCACAGATCCAAGATTGGGAGAAGCGTGAAAACAAGGCAAAGGTATTGTTGCGCATGTCTGTTAAAGATAGCATAATTCCACATATTAGAGATGCTACAACTTCTGCTGCAACATGGACAACACTTAAAGCATTGTATGAAACTAGCAACACAAATCACATTTTGTTCCTGAAAACTAAATTGCTAGGCATTAAGATGGATGGAAATGAATCTGTTAGTTCATTTTTGGGTCGTATTAAAGAGGCGAAAGACAAGCTAGTAAATATAGGGGAAACTGTTTCCAACATTGATCTGGTCACTATTACCTTAAATGGTATGCTAGAAGATTATCATATGTTCATAACAGGTCTCGCAGCAAGGGAGAAACCTCCTATGTTTGAAGAACTAACAGGCATTTTGCTGCAAGAGGAAGAGAGGCGCGAGAATCTGAAGCCTCCGAGTAAAGATTTGGCACTATGGTCAAATAATAGATCTGCGAGAGGGAGATCAGGAGTAAGAGGTAGAGGAGGCAGTTCATGGCAGAGAGGTGGTTCATGGCAAAGAGACAGTTCATCGCAGAGAAGACAACCTCAAAATCAAGGTATGCAATCTGATAGGAATGAGTCAAAGAGTTGTTTTTATTGTGGTCGACCTGGGCATATTGTTAAAGACTGTCATAAGAAGAAAAGTGATGAGGCTAGGAATAAACCTAGAATACATTCAGGTCATTATGCAGAAAAATCTTCAAATCAAGATCTCAGATTATTTATTACTAGTGATGATATTGATGAACCCTCGAATTTTGACTCACGGGATCTTAGGTTGTTTGTGTCTAACGTTGCTTTATTTGCTGAAATGAAATATTATGATGCCTGGTTTGTGGATTCCAGAGCATTAGTACATATGACTTGTAATAAAAATTGGTATGTTAATTTTAAAGAAACACAGAATGGTGCCAACATATATCTTGGAGATGACTGTGCTCATCAGATCAAGGGATATGGAGACATTCCTGTGACATTGTCGAATGGTATTGTTTGTCACATTCGCAATCTAGTGTATGTGCCAGGAATAAATAAAAATTTGATCTCTCTGTCCACCATTACAGATCAGAACTTGAAGGTTGAACTCTTCAAGAATTATTGCATAGTGAAGGATCTGCTGGACCACTTCCAAACTATTGCAACGAGAGTCAGAGCAGGACATCTATACAAACTTGATGTTACCAGCAAAGCACATCATGCACTGACTTATGCCACTATGCCAACAAAGATTCTTTGGCATCAAAGGTATGGACACATCAATCATCCTAATTTATTGTTATTACAGAAAATGAATATGGTTGAAGGACTTCCCATGTTAAATAATGTAAAGGTTGGTTTTGATGGATGTGCATTAGGAAAGATGCACAGAGATGAATTCCCCTCTAATCCTGATAAGAAAAAGAGAGATGTGTTAGATCTTGTGCATACTGATGTTTGTGGGCCTATGCAAACGAGGTCTTTAGGAGGTGCATTTTACTTTCTATTATTTATTGATGATTGTACGAGATACACATGGGTTTACTTTCTTAGACGAAAAAGTGATGTTTTTTATTACTTTAAGGAATTCAGAACCATGGTGGAAAAGCAGACAGGAAAATCCATCAAAATATTTCGTTCAGATCAAGGGGGAGAGTATAAATCAGGGGACTTCAACAAATATTGCAAAGATAATGGAATAGTACAGAAGTTTACAATACCTCACACTCCACAGCAAAACAAAGTCGCTGAAAGGAAAAACAGAACTCTGGTAGAGTGTGCACGCAGTATGATGAAAGGTAACAATCTCTCAAATGCATTTTGGGCTGAAGCCATAAATACTGCAGTTTATTTAAAGAATAGAAGTCCAACAAGGTGTCTTGATAATTTTACTCCTTTCGAAGCCTTGAATGGTTCCAAACCTATAGTTAATAATTTGAAAGTATTTGGTTGTAAGGCTTTTGCTCATATTCCAAAGGAGAATAGGAGGAAATTAGATGCTAAAGCCATTAAATGTATTTTCATTGGGTATTGTTCTGAATTTAAAGCGTACAGACTGTTTGATCTTGCTACTCACAAAGTATTTGCAAGTAGAGATGTACTTTTCCATGAGCAGGAAGCAGGAAATCATGATGACAATAGTCATGAGGAATGACAGAGACTTCTTGATGAAGGAGTTAAAGAAGAGCAACAACAGCAGCAGCCCACACAACAGCAGCCATCCCCGCAGCAACAACAACAACAACAAGAAGAAGGACTCAGTGATATGGACAATTCAAGCAGTCACAGTTCACCTAGAGGTGAAGACAGATCTTCACAAAGTGGGGAGGAAGATAATCAGTTGAGAATATCTTCAAGACGGATTCGGCTTACTGAGAGGTATAAAGACTATGCCCTAATGAGTAGCATTTCAAATGTCATAGAACCCATGAGTTTTGATGAAGATAATGAACATGATGAATGGCGAAATGCAATGGAGGAAGAATATGAATCTATAATGAAAAACAATACTTGGGAATTGACTGAATTGCCTAAACATAAAATGTCTATTGGATGCAAATGGATATACAAACCCAAGTTTAAATCAGATGGTAGTGTTTGCACCCAATTCGTCACTTGGTGAGCAAATAAAGGGGGCTTACATGCCCAGTTGGGTCTTGCTAGGCATGACAGCTGTAGAGGAAAGAGTTAGAAAGAGAAACAACAAAACTATAAACAAGAAATAAATGAAAACAAACTAAAACTATGAGCATATGGAAAAGTAAATAACAAAGACAAC
>ML780998.1:96152-116235 GCA_009831015.1 Picea engelmannii | reverse complement strand
TCATTATATGTTGATGATTTAATAATTACAGGAAATGCAGAGAAGTTAATTGATGAAATCAAGGAGCAGTTATCAAAGGTATTTGAAATGAAAGATCTTGGTGAGTTACATTACTGCCTAGGTCTTGAAGTTTGGATAAATGCGGGCCAAACTTTTGTTTGTCAGAGTAAGTACATCAAAGAAATATTTAAGAGATTTAAAATGGATCAGTGTCAGCCTTCTACTATTCCCATGCAACAGAATGTGAAACTTTCTTGTGATGATGGTTCAAAGGAGGTGAATGGCACTTTGTATAGACAGATGGTGGGTAGTCTGAACTACCTCACCACAACCAGACCTAATATTTCATATTTTGTAAGTGTGTTAAGTCAGGTCATGGCGAAACCTCATGAAAGCCATTGGAATGCAACAAAGGCAGTACTCAGATATCTAAAAGGTACACTCGATTATGCTATTAAATATACTAATGCATCTGATGTTGAGTTGACAGGTTATTCAGATTTTGATTGGGCTGGAAATCTGGATGATCGAAGATCAACCACTGGATATGCGTTCAACATTAGATCCGAGGTTCTTTCATGGAGCAGTAAAAAGCAGCATACTGTATCTTTGTCTTCTACTGAAGAAAAATATAAAGCCTTGTGTGCAACAACTTGTGAAGCTGTTTGGTTAAGAAGACTTCTTCAAGATGTTGGAGAAGAACGAAAGGAACCTACAATGATCAGATGTGATAATCAAAGTTCAATCAATATTGAAAAGAATCCAATTTTTCATGCAAGGACAAAACATGTTGAATCTCAGTTTCATTTTGTTCGAGAAAAGTTGCAGTAAAATGAAATAGCTTTTATGTATCGTAATACTAGTGAAAATGTTGCTGATATTTTCACTAAGCCTCTTGGAAAGATTAAGTTTGAATTGTTTAGGGAGATGTTAGGTGTAGAAGTCAATACATTCTCCATTAAGGGGGAGACTTGGAAATAATGGAGTAAGCACCAGTTGTAAGCGCTAGTTGTAAGAACCAGTTATAAGCTTCAGTTGTGAGAGTCAGTTGTAGGCGTGTTAAGAGTCAGTTCATAGTTGAGAGTCTATTTGTCTTTGGTTTTCATGTAACCGACTCGGTAGAGTCTTTTCCTATATAAGGATGTAATATGTCTTCATTGAAGAATACAGAGGTGAGCATAGCCTCACTGTGTTGTTTGTTTTCGCATATTTTAAGTGAGCTCTGTGAGATGCTCGCAATAATATAATTCTACCTTTTCAAGGTGTTGAAAATTGCAAATAGAGTTGGGAAGACTTAACCCATGGTAATATTTCATGTAGAAACTCTATAGTTTCTTCATGTTCTGCATGTCATCAGGAAGTTCTTCCATTAAATTGCGTGACAATGGATTGTAACTCAACCATAAGTGTTTCATCTCTGACCAGGTATCCATTATGCCTTCTTCAATTCTTGACTGTCTTCCAGGTCTCATTCTTATTTTTACAGCCAGATGAGTGAAATTTTTTAGACCTTTCAAGCTCGAAATAGTTGCAGGTGTCTTCCACACTTAATCCAGGAATTAACCATAAATATAGTATGCTCAATTTCATAAGTTTAGAAATGCCACGCGAAATCCTCCTTAAGTTCAAACCTCTGCTTAAATTAAGATAGGAAATATTTTTAAGTTGTCCGATCTTACTGGGCAATGATTCTAGCTATTCCCAATATGAAAGGTTAAAAAATTGATGCCTAGAAAGATAGCATATCTCTTTAGGAAATTCCCTCATGGGAAGATGTATTAATGTAAGAAACTCAAGCATTCCAAGTTGCCCTAAATATGTAGGGATTGCACTTAATCTTGTATGACACATATCGAGAACCTTAAGAGCCATCAGGTTGGACAGAAAACTTGGTGAAATTTATTGAATTGGATTAGAGACTAACATGAGAGACACAAGTTTTGGGCATGTGAACTCAATGGGTAGATAATCAACAGAGTTAGATACAAGTGATATCCTCATCTTGTCATCCTCATCTTGAATCTGTGGAAAATTTTGCAAATTTTGGCCGGCCATGAATAGATAATTCTCGTCCTTGTCACCAATATATATTGCCAGATCACGAATAACATCGTGAACCCTGATACAGTAGTCAGTCCCTACTTTTTTTATCTTATTTTTAACATTCTAGAACAAGCAAGGGTCTGCAAGAAGCTTTACATAGTTGTGCCCAATGGCCATGTCCATTAAATGAGTTGCATGCTTGCTCTTAACTAGCCAGTCTAAAATCCACATTCTTACTAATTCGTCTGCATCAATTATTGTATCTTCTGGAAACATAGCACAATACAAGAAGCAATTTTTCATGTTTGAATCGGGTAAAGCATCATAGCTCCATTGTAATTGTTGATACAGTTCTGGATCAATAGTAGGATGAGTAAGTGGAAAATATGGATCTGAGAATTTCATCAAAGATAAAGAATTTTTCCATTCATCTACATTGGTTTTGTTGTCCATTGTTGCGGCGACCACATTTACTGCCAAAGGCAAACCTTTACACTCGTCTGCAATTTCCCTGGCACATGCTCCCTCGCATCTAAAAGACACAAGGAATTGTTACAGTAAAGTGGTTAGAAACAAGATTAGAGCAGGAGCCATACATACATGGGCATGAAGAAGTTTAAGGAGTGGGTCTTAACAGTAGAAAATGTATGATGGGCATGAAACCATGAAAGTTAATGGCTCTATGAAGTCTAGTGGGTTTATCATGTGAGTTTGGATGTCGGGGCCTCTTCCTACTAGTCTCATATGTTGGAAGTAAGAAGTAATCAATCTTGTGCATGTTGACATCGGAAATTGGCCTTTGGTAAGTCTTAGATGAAACTCTTTAAAGAGACAAAAGAATTGTTCTATAATATCATAGTGAGGAGAGAATATGAACACAAATTGATCCTTTATCTTAGGCTCTAAGAAGTGGTGCTCCCAAGGAATATGGTAATCTATCTCAATGCGATGCTAATGAGAGAAAATTTTGAACGAGTGAGAGGGACCCAGGGTGAAAAATAACTAAGAGCATGGTGCACCTTGGGGGATCAAGGATCCTGTCACTATGTTGGAGATACAACTCTGAGTATTTTTGAAGTTTAGAAGAAATTGTCTCTCTACGTTGAAAACATGTGCATTGGAGGTAGGCTCTTTAAACCATTGTACAAATACCCTTGTTTAAGGCTTTGTAAACCTTGGTACAAATACCCTTGTTTATATTTCCTTTGGAGATATAAAGAACATCCACTAAAAATCTATGAGAGGGTGGTTTGTGAATATTGAGGTCAATGAAGAGGCTCTCGCATTCTAACATAAATCAATCCGAGGTTCTCACTACTCCAAAGAGGACTTGAGACCACAACATGTATATCTAACTAGACAAGTCTATGAGTTGCCCATTCCTTTGAGCTTGCATATTATCTTCACCACATGAAAGATAATTGAAGTTATGAGTGGGGTTGTGCCAAATTTGGCAATAATGATAACATGAGGGGTTGATCTATTCACATGAAGATGTTTTGATAACATCATGACAAACACTCTCTATAGCATGTTTTAGTCTAGTTTTTTAAGGTAAGAGGGTAGGTGTGGTTGATAAGTGAAAGAGTCTATCAAGTGGGGAGAGGAATCAAATCTCTTTGAAATGTAAACCTTTTTGATGATGCAAAAATTTAGAAAAAAAATTACACTTCAAGAAATTTGATCCATCCCAATACTTAATAAATTCAAGGTTAAGATAAATCTACATATATTTTACATAAATATAAATATAAACATGCGAAATAATTTATTATTATTATTATTATTTATTAAAAATATGTGATTACATTTTTATTGTTATCTACCTCCTGGACAAGAGGTTAAATTGCAATAGGGTGTTGTATCTAGTCTCATGTATGGGATTAAATTTAGATGCTTCTAGAAATTAGATGACCCCACTATCTAGGTTGAAACACCCTTTTAGTCCTAGAGTAAGACCTTAAAATTTATTTTGATTGGTCAATAGCTCGTCTTCCTAGGATGTAAGGAATCAGGGTAAAGACCCAATACCTAGAGGCATTTAGCAAGAGAAGAAGTTTGTGCCCTTATAGACCATCGTGTCTTTTCAAGTGGCCGATTTTTCTTGAATAACCATATTGAGTGAGCTTGCATTTGTAGATAGTAGTTGCTAATGGCTATCCCAAGTGTCATTTATAACTGAATTATCATAAGGTTTGCCACCTTCGAAAATATTTTCATTTTTCTCTATTGATGTACATAAATATTATAGACTAGACATCGCAAACATTGCAATCTCTTTGAGTTTTTTTCAATGTAATTAAGTTGATAGGTGATTTTGGAAATAGGATGAAGGGTGAAACATGATGAAGATACATCTAATAGTCATGTTTTATTTTAATTTTCATCATCCAATCATTTAACTATTCAACTATTAATTTTAAAATTAGAGATACCTATATATTTGGCAAATGAAAGATGTCTAATTATGAAACAAGAATTGTCTATATAATTGGTGGATGATAATCCCTATCAACACTTACTATCCACAACTATGAGCATAATGTACTAATAATAAAAACAAAATACATCATTTCATGTAATAAAAAAAACAGGAAAATGGGGAGAGTCGAGGAATATTGTAAAAAAAACAGAAATTAATAGTATGGTAAGTAAAGGGTAATTAGAATAGATGTTTAAAAAATATTAAAAAGTTATGTTCAATTGTTTTTATTAAAAGGTATATTGAAATTACATTGAATAGTAATTTAAGATATAACTTATATCTTACTATACAATTATTGAAAAAGAATCTACCCAGGAATAGATGGCAGGAAGAAAGTAATTAGTATGAAATGGAATATTCCCATAAAGTAATATGAAACGTAACATATGAAGAAGATATATGATAATATAATATGATGGTAATCACGGTTTAATGTGTTTTAATGGGATATGTTCTCGAGGTATTCACTTATTAATCAGTAATCAAAGCATAACTAATCTGCATTGCCAATCCTTTCGAACTTGTGTGGTGAGTTGTCACTAAGCAAAGCATAATCAATGTGCATTGGGAAGGGCACGAAGGTGGCAGGGATGGAAGGGAGTGATAAATTCTTTGAAATTTTTTGTGAACCTAGGTAGAGTGAAGCTTGTGAGTTTGAGTGAGCAGTGGAATTGTAGAGCACAAAAGTTTTGGGGCAATATGTATATCACGAAACAAGGGGAATGAGAGTTCGATAGCACCAAGCCGGGAACCCGGGGCCATAAAATTGGCTAAGTATGGAAAGGAAGGGAGGTCGGTCGGGCTCCCGTACAACATATGACAAAAAAACAAATGTACAATGAACAATGAACCAAACAGAAGGGACAACGCAAATGAAATAACACTAGTGCCAATTTTTTTCAAACATGTGTGTTGAGTTGTCACTAGTAAAAGCATAATCAATGTGCATTGGGAAGGGCACGAAGGTAGTGGGGATGTAAGGGAGAAATAAATGCTTTGAAACATTTGTGAACCTGGGTAGAGTGAATCTTTCTAGCTGGAGGAATTGTATCACAGAATTGTAGATGATGGAAGTTTTGGGTGCAAGATTTATAATAGCACCAACCCGAGGATCGATGGCCATAAAATTGGCTAAGTATTGAATTGTAGATCATCGAATTTTCGGGTGCAAGATGTATATCATGGAACACAGGGAAAGAGAGTTCGGTTATGCCAACCTGGGAACCAGTGGCCATAGAATTGGCTCAGATCAACGGCTCTCGGGCGGTTAGGATTTCAAAGTCATGCAAGAATTAACGACTAGGTAGAGGGACTGAGGTCCCAAAGTCAATATGTGCCATCCAAGTCAAGAGGACACATCGAGGCAAATCCCTCACTTCGGAATTCGACACTCCAGAGAATTGGGGAAGTTAGGTATTGAAGAGTCCCGAAGAGTCGGAGCCCAAACTCTCGAAATAATCGTGGGTTGTTGATCTCGAACCAACAAGGAACGTCGATCTTGGAAGAAGTATCACCGGAAGCCTCGAAGTACCAAAGGTCTCGAAGTAAATCTTGGTCGTTTAAGTCAAGAGGCCACGCATCACCTGATCCATCACTTCATAAGGTTTAATTTGGAGGATAGTGGGAGTTATGCATTGAAAAGTCTCGAAGAGATGAAGCCAAAACTCCCGAAATAATCTGAGCCATACAAATCAAGAGGCCATGTGTCACCAGATCTCTCCCTTATGGAATTCAACACTTCATAGGATTGTAAGAGGTGTGCATCAAGGAGGCCTAAAGCCTAAACTCCTGAAGTGTTTGTGAGCCATTGATATTCGCAGTAGGAGCCAGGGTCCATCCAAGAACGATGCATGGAAGAAAAAGAGGGGCTTTCCCCGATCATAGGTTGTGATCAAATCAATGGCTCACGTGTATTCGACATGTCAAAATTGCATGAGGATTAGTGGCGAGGCAGAAGTCCCGGATGTTGCAAATCATGCACCATGTATCCTTCTCCATTGAACAGTCAATATCTACTTCAAAAATCCTGACTTCGGGAGTTTTAGCTCCTCTCCTATCTCTTTCATCTGGAGTGTTTTCTCCCGAAGTCAACTAATCGTTGTCATGTGTCCATCCAAATCTAACGGTGGTGGTTTTCTTCGGGACTCCGAGCTTCGAGAGTTTCATCACCTCCACTCTCGATTTTATATGGAGTGCTTTCTCCCAGAGCTAAATATCAAGCGTCATGTGTCCTCCCCAGATCGACGGTCGTCGTTCACTTCAGAGCTCCAACTCTACATGTAGAATTCCCCTGAGATTTGAAGTGCCAAAAGTGCGTGGAATTCATCTAGTGGTGACACCTGGCATCCATCTGGAGCCGACACCTATCACCTCCCTTTTCATGACACATCAACTCAGTGACATCAGGCCAACATCAGGAGATCATCCTCCAGGAGGTGTTATTGTTCGACGCCAAAGGTATCGCCCCACCCCAAAGCACAGTTTTAGTGGACCCAAAAGTCAGCAGGCGGATAAAATCCATCAGTGGTGCAAAATCTAGCAGGTGCACCCAGATCGCAGACCGTGACCGGATCAATGACCATGTTCCATTGCGGGGACACAACATGCTCGGACAATAAAATTCTTGAGTGGTCCCACAATTGAAACCGTGGTAAAGAAAAGGAGATATGTGGTAGAAAGTGGTGGATTGCGGGCCCAAAAGCGGTGTGAGTTCAAACCACTTTTGATGGCCCCATAATCACATGCTCATATAGCATCAAATTTGAGAGCAACGTGTGGCCGCCCCCTAGGCATTAAGCATCGTTGTGTTCCCAAGAAAAAGGAGTTAATAGAAGGAAGAACTGATGCTTGAAACCTTGACTCACCCCATAAATATAAGGCATGGAAGTTCTGGTCATGCAGACTGAACTATTAGCCCGAGGTACCCCTGTGGACGGATTTTTTTGTAGACCCATGTTGATCTGAGCTCGCGTATGACAGAAGAATGCATGCATAGTTTGACAGAAGAAGGCGCAGACGAAAGACCTTGAATGCATGGCCAGATCACACTCCTGGTTGTTGTGGACTGATCTGAGTATAAATCATTCAGTTCAATATTTGTATTAGGTCGTCAACTGGTTGAGCAGAGCTCCCTACTATGTAATTTTTTATGCCATAATTGTTCTCTGGTTATGTATCAAACTTGAGACTGTTACATTAATAGAAGTCAACTTCTCACATCTCTTTGTAAAAATTGTGTTGAAACACTCGGGCATGGAGGATCCAGTCGAGGGTTGTAGTTCTATTGTAATGTAGGTTTGATTACAGTATTGTTGTGACCAGTTTTAGTTAGCTTCTTTGTTGTCTTATTTCCCCTTACGCTGAAAGTATTGGGCATGGAGGATCCAATTGATTTGTTGTAGTTGCATGGTAATGTAGGTTTGATTATTATGTTGTTGTGACATTTTTCAATGTCTAAAATTTGAGTTCAAGAGTGCTCTTGAGCCTGATGTTTTTCTTCACCAAGCTACTTGAAAGCCAGATGCCCATAGCATCATTTTTCACCTCTCTCACTAAGTCTTCATTCTTCTCATACCTAAACTCAAGTCACTCACTGATGTTAATGAATCCCTCACTTCCCTGTGCATTGCTTGCCCAGTTTCTGAGTTAAAATCATTCTTGTACTGAGTTTTGTCCACTTGACCTCCACTCATAAAACCAACATCCACCAACTATTCTGATGGGTACTAAGCTTATCCTCTTGAAATATGAGGGTGAATCTCAGTGCTGAAAAGTTCTTTGCCTTGTCCAGTTTTCTTGTTTGTTTCAATAAAAGAAAGTACAAAACAAAATGAACATGAACATAAGTTGACATGTAAGGAAAAAACAAGGAATATGTACATACAATAAATAAAATAGAATAAAAGGAATAGAGTAACAGATAGTTTTAGAAGAATGTACTGGTTTTTTTTTGTTCATCCATGTATGTGTATATATAAAAAATTGTGTAAATTTTTTTTGTGTCCAAAATCAATTACAAACCAGGGAAAACTAAGAAGTTGGATAACTTGGTTTTATGCAACAAGCTAGACAGATATGATTTGAAACATAGAAATATGATTTTGCAATATGCTTGATGTATATTTCATAATTCAAGTGAAATACCAATTGTATCGTGATCAGACTGGTATGTGTCTAAGATAAAGACATTGTATTGAGAAATGAGCACATTCGACCATACATGGTCAATAAGTGCATTTTGTACATGATTTATCTTGTCCAAAAGAAAGTGGAGACTGTATTTGCACATGTAGTTTTCCACTTCTTTTGTTCTGGCATTATTTTGTAGCATGTCAATATTGAAGTCTCCTACAATCAAAATGGTTTCGTTCAAATGCAAATGCTCTAATGCATTGGAAATAACATTTAGTATGTTGGAGAATGTTGCATGCAGAGCAACATAGAGATTTAGTATTGCAATTTCTTATGCATGGAAAAATACTTTTGCGAGAACCATATCAACATTGTTTTCTTCGAAATGCATATGCTCCAAAATTGTTACATGTTTTTTCACTAATATCATCACCCCATGTGTAATGTAACTCAATATGCAATTGTGATTTGGAAATTGCTTATTTTTCATGCATAATGTCATGTATGTTTCCTGCAAGCACAAAATATTGGATTGCATTGTGTCATAGTCATTGAGTATATCATCCATGTCTGCATGTAGGATGTGCATGTTAAGTGAGAGAATTGATACATATGATTTAGTTTGTATGGATTGGTAATAATAGTGTAGATGACACTTTGTGGTAGTCCTAAGGCATTGCATCTCAATATAAACTTTGTGTTTGACTTTAAAGTTATATTTTGTAAGAGGACTTAGTAAATACAAGGAATTTATATTTCTGACACGAGACAATGTTGTGTATACAAGTCCATGTATTTGAATTCCAATAGGGTCAAATGAAACACTATCAAGTGTTAGTCCTTGTGATCTGTGGACTGTACATGCACATGCAAGTTTAATTGGAAATTGTTTTCGAATCTTCAGTCGACTTTTCTTTGCCAATGTCAATACTGGTTTGATATTCGTAAGATAGGTGTCCAATCGCGTGCAGTGTTTGAATTATATAGATAAGCCAACTTGTTTTCTTGTCGGTGGCCTATATGCGGCTCATGGAACTTAATCCAAAGCACATCAAGTTTTTATGTTTTGGTATAGCCTTTGAGTATTCCATCAGTACCATTCACCAAGCCATCCTGTGAATCATAGTTGCAGGCATATATTTCAACCAACATGTCTAATTTCAGGACAAGTTGCAAAGGCAAAGTGACTGTATGTTCATGGCATGGCACATTTCCATGGTTTTCTTCTTCGAGGTCAATTGAATTGATAATGATATTATCGTCAGGCATGAGCAATAGCATGTACTTGCTATGCATTGCAAAATCCCTATTCATGTAGAACATGTAAGGGAAGGTTGGGTCTGTTGGTGCAAGTCGCATACACCTTGAATTGATATATGTTAAGTCACCATGTGTTTGGTTGTTTGTTTGCATTCTATTCATAATTGGAATAAATGGTTCATCTGTCCGGCGCATTGTAGTATGTAATTCAAATTATTTTATATTGTCTTTCTAGAAGTCATGCGTCACTATTTTCATATTGACCGTAGGTTGTTCAAATATCAAATAATCTTGGATGGGTTGCACCTGATAAAGATCCCCACAGAATATCATCTCAATGTTTCCAAAGTATTTGGTGTGCACATGTTTTATGTTTCTTAGTCGGTTGTCAATGGAATACAAGAAGTGAATTCCAATCAAATATGCCTCATATATGAAGACAAGTTGCAGTTCGTCATAAATCTTAGACAAGGTATCTAACATTTCCTTGATGAGTGGAAGAAACGGTGACTTGTTGAAAGGGATCAAAAATGCAGAGTGGATTGTTTTTCCACCTGCATTATATGAATATTTTCTTTTGTATGCAACTATTATTCCCTTTGGTTTCATAGGATCAGAGGAATTGTTTGAATCATAGATTTGTATAAGCATTTGGAATAGTGATTTCATTGTTAATGTCTTTCTTGTTCCTTTAGAATTGTTTGTTGTTCTTGATTCAACAGACGTATGACTCTGTGGTATTCGTTATTCTCAATAAGGAAATGATGTTTTGTGACTTGAAAACCAAGATTGATACGTTTTTCAATGTCGTTTGCTCGAGGACGAGGAAATTCTACTTGCAAGTCATAGGACTTGTAGAGAGTTCTAATTGTTTTACGGTTTGTGAATGTCTCATCAAGATTGTCAGGGTTTTCTAGTTCATTAACTGCACTTTCTAGATCACCCCATGTTGGATTAACATTGTATGTAAATTTAGATTCATTGGTTTGTACTATAGTCTCAGAGGTAATATACGCAGCTTCCCATGTAGGGAAGTTATGTTTTAATGTGTTTTCATTTTGATCAAAAGGAACGTATAACAATAGATTTTCTCTACAATAGTTTTCATAGTCAATATGTTTGTTGTATTTGACAAAGCGTATTACAAAGGACATTTTTCTTTTTGATATGTGTGCGCCATTTATTTTGTAATGCGATACGAACTATGCTAAGAAGATATGCTTAGTAGGAGATGGACGCTAGAGGTAATAATCAATAATAGAGTGACATAGCACATCCTCTGAATTGCCAGGCTATTGTTCTAACAAAGACGGTGGTTTAAGCACAATTGTGTGTTTATCAAGTGGAGATGTGTTTATGAAGACACGTTTCCTTGAACTACAATTGAGGGGCACGAAAAGTGCAATGTGGACTACTTGTTGAGAAGACATTTGTTGAATATTAAGTGATGTATTTCCAAGCGTACGTATCATTTGCATAACATCAATATGATTTCTTTCATGTTCTTTTTGTATTCATCTAAATGCACTTGTCATAGATTTGTCAACCTTTGTCATATACGAGGTACAATACGATGTTGCAGCATATGCATTAAGGACATACTGCACATCTGTATTTTCATTCCACATAACTGGCATGTCCTTAGAGAAACCGTTGTTCCAAATATGGGAAATTTTTCGTTTAAGAAAAATTGTTGGTTGTTTAAGTGTACATTGTATGGCTTGGATGTACTCATCTTCTGTTAGATTTAGCTCTGTCAAGAAGTCATCGAATCTCATTAACTCATCAAAGTCTCGTTGTTCTATAAATTCAAACAAGGATCTAGATTTCTCAATGACAAAATTGTCCTCTAAACTAAGTGGCTCTATGATTCTTGTTGTTCTCATTGGCGTCACAAGGAAGTTGTATCTGCCATGTGAATTTTTTTGTTTTTTACAGTTGTTTGTATGATTATGTCTATGAACTTTGGCAAGTTCTGGATCCAAATGATATGTGTTGCATGTTATGTATTTGTCCACAAACTGCTCGATCTGTGAGTTGTTTTCATTTCCATAGACCAGTGCACCCTCTATCCACAACAATGTGTGGTCATGCTCACTCCCCCTATTCTGGAACTTAGTCACAAAAATGTAGTCCGATATTTTTCCAAAAAACGTTTCATCATGGCATATCAATTGTCTCAAAACATTTATTCTATGTCTATAGTAGCGAGTACATGTCACTGGGTCTTTTCTTATGAGGTAGTCAATGTCATCATTTTCCAGTGTATCAGTTTGTTTTTTCCTTTTCATGTTCCTATACAATGCAAACACTGTAGCCACCAACGGATCCCAGAGATGCTCTTCACTTGTAAATGTGATGAAAAATGTTGGCGGTCCCAATTGTCAGATCATTGCAAAAATAGTTTTCTTGTTTTGTTGCAAATAGTTAGGAGAAATGTGGATGTTTTTGAAATCTATCTATCCAATATCAGATTTCATGATTTTTTCTAGGTTTGCTTTGTACTTGCATCTTTGGCCAATAAATTTATTCCTTTCAAGTGGTCTTTTCTTATTCATACCCACATGCAAGACAACACTTGCTCAATTATTATGTGCATTGTTTTGAAAAAAAAAATTGTTATGTGACAAGAGAAGTCACCCCTTGAATGTAGCAACTCCCATCGAACTATTTTATGGTAGTTGAATCATTCTGTAATGTCACTCAGACGTGGATATCCATAGAATAGTGTTGGGAAGTTCATTTCCTCAGCAAATTTGTCCTTGAATTTTCCAAGTGGACGTTGCCCCTCAACAAATGCAATTTTGACAATCTTGTCTTGCAAGTCACAAATGCGTTGTGAGTCAATGAATCCATGTATCAATGTTTCAACAGGTCTTTCATTATCCGATTCATCACTTGTATCAAATTCACTAGAATTCTCGAGAGTCTGTGCAGAGCTGTCATCCCCTTCTCCAAGAACATTGTTCTAGTTCTCATTTATACAAATGTTGTGTGCTTTGTACAGGGCCCTAGAACATAATTCTTTTAATGTTTTCATGACAACATGCACACACACTTTACCTATCTGGTATGCATTCTTGTATTGCAAGTGTCTTTTGAGAGCTACAATAATTGTCATTATATCACTAATGAATTGTGGCAAGGATTTTTGCACAACATCTAGTTGGACATGCACATTAATAATTGATCATGTTAAGCCCATTTGGGGTCATTTATAGCCCCAGGGTCTAATTTTTGAAAATAAAATTCGCAGAGACACAAGTCTCTCTTCAAGTTCTGTAAGTGCACTTACATATGATAGTGGTGTATTACATCTTATTTGGTCAGGCATTGCAAAGTGTGATAGTTTTCCATTTTCAAGTGATCGTTTGCATGGAAGACAAATATTGCCACTAGAAAATGTTTTATCATTTAGTGTCAAGTCGAGGTATCCTACTTCCAAATCAAGCATGAAAGACTTAGTGTTTTTTGCGAAATTCAATTGATTGCAAATTGCACATTCAATGGAACGAGTGTCTTTAATTTGTTTCATATATATCTATTTTGCATCTTTCTTCTGTAGGGAAGTATGCGTAGAAAGTGTTTGTCGGTTTTCATTGGTAGCAGTGCATGGTGTTGGATCTATCCCATGAAATGTGATTTTTTCCTCTTGGTCAGTGCCCTGACCATTGTGGGATATGTGGTCGTACCTGTTTCTCTCACGTATCTATTTTTTCAATATGTGGTATCTTAACTTATGCTTACCATTGTAAACTAGTTTCACTTGTTGACAAGCCATGTTGGAGGTGGAATTGACATTTATTATGAGCATTGCATCCTCATCATCTCGATCATGCAAATTGTTATGTTCTTTGTCATTCGACATGTGATGTTTTTGCTCAGCAGAAAATGCAAAAAATCAATTGTGTTGTGCACGAAAAAAAAAATTTAGGTTGTGATATGTTAGTTTCTTTCTAGAAGGAAGTGTAGCAATGTATTTTTTTCTCTCACGTATGACCTTTTTCAAGTTGTGATAATTTAGTCTACGTTTTTTGTTCAAGGTCTGGATGACCTCATGACAACTGGGATGAGTTTCATTCTGATAAAATAGCATGCGACACATATGCAGTTTCGATGCGATTTGGGTGGCATTGATACTGGATCCTGAACTGGTAGTATTTGTTATACTACCAATGTATTTTTTTCTCTCATGTATGACCTTTTTCAAGTTCTGATAAGTTAGTATACATTTTTTTTTCAAGTTATTGATGACCTCATGACAACTAGGATGATTTTCATCTTGATTAAATAAAATGTGATGCTTATGCAAATTCGATGCAGTTTGGGTGGAACTGACATTGGACCCTGAACTGGTAGTATTTCCTATACTACCAATGTATTTTTTTCTCTCACGTATGACCTTTTTCAAGTTGTGATAAGTTAGTCTACTTTTTTTTATTAAGCTCTGTATGGCCTCATCCCAATTGGGACGCACTTCATTCTCATTAAATAACATGTGACGCATATGCAGATTCGATGCGGTTTGGGTGGCATGGATAGTGGACCTTGAACTAGTAGTATTTCTCATCAAAAGTTGATAATGGATATGTGGCATATCTTTTTTCAACGATATGATGTCAATTTTTCGATCGTAGTTTGAATCAATACAACAGGAATGGACAGTACCATCCGACAGGGCCAACTAGGCCTGGATATTTACTTTGAATATGATATATAGCCATTGCAAACAAAATCTTCCACCCTCTACATTTCCTTTCTCATATGGCAGTGCCATGCTTACAAGGTATTGTTGCCAACTTCCAATTGGCAGCATATTTTCTAGGAGATATGGTGAAAGGTGTTGATGCAAGAAGCTAAGAACCTATTGGATGTTGCCTATAATTGCATTTCAAAATGATTGTACAGTGTAAAGACGCAACGACTGCACATCGAACTCTGTTGCTACCAAACAAAAAATTGCATTGAACAGACTATCTCCACAACTAGATGCAACAATTTTCGCTATCTGCATGCCATGGGAGTGTATACAATGCATAATTCGTTTCCAATGCGATTCAAGGTCTTTGCAAATGAGGGACAAGTAAATATGAGGTCCTCAAAGATTGGATATGGATAATTTTCTATAGAGTAGTGGTTCATAATGACCACTGACAAGATTGACATCATGGAACAAGATGCAATATGGATTGCTAGATGCATTTTTGTTGAATAGTAGATATCTTGTTTTTCTTGTCAATGACCATATTCCAATTCATATATTCAGCCACTTGGACAGCCACCGTATACAAAATGTATCTCCCCAAATTCCCCTCTCATGTGCAGGTAGAATTGCAGATGCAGACAACCGCATATTTGAAAAATATGTAGTGACATCATGTATTCCATGCAACTGACAAAGAAAATCATATGCCAATTCACATTGATACGACTCCAATGACTCAACGTCGCCATTTTTTAAACAGCCCAAGAAATAATCTATCAATCCATTGTGCAAGTTGATCAAGGAATAATGGAAATGCAATAGAACTTGTAATGCATCGAAGAGGTAATCTCCTACAGTATACGAGAATTCATCCAATCTAAAAATCCCATTGCGATGCAATACCTAGTCAATGTTGTCATGTACAGTGGATTCTGTATCTATTTCATAGGACTCAACATCTATTACTTGCTTCATCTCTTAAGTTGTGATTTTCAAGATGCTTCTTAGCTATATTCAGTTTATATGCAAACAGAGAAAAAAAAAAAAGAAAAAAAAAACTATAAGTGTGGAACTGCATACCAATTCCTCTATGTATCCTTTAACCTTCTTCCTGTCAAATTCAATCCCCCTAGTCGCTACATCATATGAAAAACAAACAAATGTACAGTGAACAGTGAACCAAACAGAAGAGACAACGCAAATGAAATAACACTATAAATTTTCTCAGCACAAAGACCGAATATTCAAGGCATATCATTTTTTAACCTATTTCACGCGTGCATCCTATAAGTGTTTCAGTGGAAAAATATGCTTTGCAACACATAGAGGGCAACACAAAACCAACAGGTGGACATAGCTTTTGATTTAGAGAATAAAAACATTCCCTGTCGCAAGGCCCTGGCAGATGCTTGCCCCCTGTGACAACTCTGAATTCATTTTCTAAACCCCTTTGCATTGTTATTTTAGAAATAGCTATGGTACGATATCCAAGACTTGGAAGTTGGCATATGTGATTGGAAGGGAACAACCTGGAAAAAATGCACCAAACGCATGGTAATTTCCAGGAACATAAAATATGAGGAGAACAATTGATTTTCTTTTTTATATTTCACTATGGCTGCAACAGATGTGGGTTATGTGTCTAGCATCGACATTCAAAGGGGAACAATACATTTTGGAAGAGAACATATTGGGAAAATGCACCAAACGTATGGTTTCCAAGAACATAAAATATGAGGAGAACATTGGAAAAAATGCACCAAACATATGGTTTTTAGGACCAGGAAAAATGAGAAGTTTTCTTTTTTATATGTCACTATGGCTACAACAGAGGTGGGTTATGTATATAACATTGACGTTCAAGAACAAGGACAAGATTCTGGTTGTAGTAGTCACACATAAATATGTTCTGCAAAAGGATTTTGAGCTAGGGATTCATAGTATTGAAAATTCTTGCTTGCAAGCTGCAAATACCAAACAAAAAACAAGGAATAAAAACGAAACCATGGCACCGAAAATTACCTATGAACGAGGAACGACATAAGCGCAACTCCAAACCCTGCAAACTGCAAAAACAGGCCTAACTGCAGATGCAAGACCCCAACCTTGCAAAGTTGAAGCAAACAAGAGCAAGCAACAAATAACAAACTAGTGAACAAGCACCAAGAAGTCCAACTGTAGTTACAGGACCTCAACTTTGAAAATTTGAATAAAACAACAACAAGCAGCATCGAACAAACCAACAAACAAGCATCAACCAGCGAACCAGTAATGTCGGTGAAGAACAATATTGCCCAAATTCACTGCAGACAACATTGTATCCAAAAATCAGAGGAAATTGTATTGTAACACGTCTGTTGAGTAAACATTTGAGGCTGTGAGGCCTGTTAGGTAAACACTTAAGGTTGTCAGAACCATCAAAGGGCGTCGCGTTGTGAAAACATTTAATAAAGATTGTAGCGTGGCAGGCTCATTTACGTACACAATAATGAAAATGTTTCTCTAAGTATGCAACAATAAAGAAAAATAAATAATAATGATAATAACAATAACAATAATAACAATAGTTCGAATAATGGAGACTATGCAAAAACAATTTACTCAGAGGACAAAGTAATATGAAGTCAACTAATAAAAAACTGACTATCCATGCTCAAAACTTTGGATATCTAAACATTTCAATATGAATAGTACAAATTCAAAAAGACCGTAGATGATAAAAACTTTGGATATGCCAACATACAAAACATTGGGAATAGCGAAGCTGACAATAAGACCTCAAATCTATTATCCAATGAGATCATGACATATAAGGGTTTGTTTATTATATAAAAAATAATGCTTTTAGTTATGTAGTTCGAGCAATAAAGATTATGCAAAAATTTGTAGTCAAACAACAAACTAATATAAACTCAACGAATTATCGATCGCTATAAACTTTGGATATCTAAACATTTTAGTATGAATAATACAAATTCAAAAAGACTGTAGATGATAAAAACTTTGGATATGCCAACATATAAATCATTGGGAATAGCGAAGCTGGCAATAAGACCTCAAATCTATTATCCAATGATATCATGACATATAAGGATTTTTTTATTATATAAAAAATAATGTTTTTAGTTATGTAGTTTGAGCAATAGAGATTATACAAAAATTTGTAGTCAAATGACAAACTAATATAAAGTCAACGAATTATTGATCGCTATAAACTTTGTATATCTAAACATTTCTATATGAATAGTACAAATTCAAAAAGACCGTAGATGATAAAAACTTTGGATATGCCAACATACAAATCATTGGGAATAGCGAAGCTGGCAATAAGACCTCAAATCTATTATCTAATGAGATCATGACACATAAGGGTTTTTTTATTATATAAAAAATAATGTTTTTAGTTTTGTAGTTCAAACAATAAAGATCATGCAAAAATTTGTAGTCAAATGACAAACTAATATAAACTCAACGAATTATCGATCGCTATAAACTTTGGATATCTAAACATTTCAATATGAATAATACAAATTCAAAAAAACCGATGATAAAAACTTTGGATATGCCAACATATAAATCATTGGGAATAGCGAAGTTGGCAATAAGACCTCAAATCGATTATCCAATGAAATCATGACATATAAGGTTTTTTTAATTATATAAAAAATAATGTTTTTAGTTCTGTAGTTCGAACAATAGAAATTATGCAAAAAATTGTAGTCAAACAACAAACTAATATAAAGTCAACAAATTATCAATCGCTATAGTCCTTCTACGCTTTCAGCAGAAACTAATAAGAATCAATGAATTGTACCATTCAATCTTTATTAAATTTTATTCCATTCACATTATGTGGTTGTAAGGCAACGAAAAAGGACCAGAATCATGTGTTCAATAGAAAATTGGAAAGTAAAAATAAAACAATACAAAGGCGGAATTACTTTACCACCTTAAAACTTTATAATAAAAAAATTGTTTTAATATTCCACGCACATCCAAGGAAACATTTGAAAATCGTTTTCATTGATATTCCATTCACGTCATAGAGGTTAAAATACTTTAATACATCTTGCACATGTTCAAATTGTTTAGTGTGTAGAACTAGGACAGTCGATATTCAAACCATCTGGATATATATTAAATAGACTTTATTACATTGTATTGTTTTCACAATTGAAGTGGTTTGTCTATGGGCTTCCTAATAATTATATTTTTTTGACAATTTTAAAATTCATTATATATATACATATATACATATGAAACACAATTTTGATGTTGCATACAGTTTCTACAGTCATAGTCTAAATGTTTTATGAAATGATTTTTTTTGGTGATATTTTTTGAGGATCTTTGTCCAAAATCCGACAAGAAATTGTTAGATTCACATTTTTGAGTGATTATTTCTGTATAATCCGAGTGCTCCATGGGTTTATCATCATGTTGAATCCATTTTTGCATTCAGAAATGGATTTTAAACAACAAAAAATGGTGATTTCGTACAAATTTATGTTACTGAATTCTAACAAAAAAAAAACATTTCGTAGAACAGTTAGACAACTTTGTTTCTTCATAATAACATATAATCCTTTGATGTTAATCCCCTTTTTCCAATTTCTTTTATTGAACTACACGACACAAAAATCCACATACATTGCCAAGTTCTTTGTTATTTGTTGAACTGATAAAAAAAAATTACTACAATTGAAAGATTCCTTTGCAATGAGCATTAAGCTCAAGGAAAACTAGTTTTGAAGTAAACTACGATATTTTTCTTTGCATTGCATATCATTGCATATCAGGTGGTGCCTCCTCCCGTGCTTTCATAATAACTACAAAGCAAACAAAACCAACAATGAGAAAGCATAAAAAAACCCAACAATGAGAAAGCATAAATAAAAGCACACTCAAGCTCACATTAAACAAGTTCTTTAATGCATCACATTCCAGAAGAATAATTAATCTATTAACTTATTAACTTTTCAAATTAAAGAGCTTCAAACCTGTCACATCCCATGTAACTTTGGGTGGGATAACACTTCTTTTGATTCGTACAGAGTGATTCATTGGATTAGTAACTTTCACCCGTCATGACAACATTTAAATGTAGCTACAATCTCTAATTGTCTTGTTTAAACAAGTCTTTGAATATGGATTTTATTGATCAATAAAAAAATCTATATTTGTGTGACAAAATAAAACACCAAAATAAATAAAAAAGAATGACAATCACTTTTTTCATTAAAAAGTGATTTCACTCGACACATTGATGTTTATCATGTGTGCACGAGTGAAATACCTCCAATCTCTAATTTGTTTATAATAACTACAAAGCAAACAAAACCAACAATGAGAAAGCATAAAAAAACCCAACAATGAGAAAGCATAAATAAAAGCACACTCAAGCTCACATTAAACAAGTTCTTTAATGCATCACATTCCAGAAGAATAATTAATCTATT
>ML780998.1:69472-81893 GCA_009831015.1 Picea engelmannii | reverse complement strand
TACGATGATCAAGCCTTCACAGCAAGATTCAAGAACTTCAGGGACAAAAGAAAGTTTGGTTCAAGGAGGAAGCCAAATCAAAAGAAAGACATTTCAGAAATACAATGCTTCAACTGTCAGAAGTACGGTCACTATAAGAATCAGTGTCCCGAGCTAAATAAAAGGAAGGAGAAACAAGAAGCATCGATTTCCGAAGAAAAGGAACTTGCAAAGAAGACTAAGCAGGATGGAAGAGACATCTTCTACTAAAAGGTAACACCACTCTTCTTACTCTCTTGTACATATCTTGCTTGCATCGTCTCTGTACATATCCTATATATCTATCTATCGGAAGATAATGTGTTCCAAGAAGGACTATACCTATGAAAGAACAAATAAGATGAAAAGAATTATCATTAGAAAAAGAATGAAATATATCATGTGAAAGACATTACAAGATAAGACCGAAATCAGAATGAATCTTGAAGAAACTTGGAAAAGGAAAAGATAGAAAGAAGTCAACAATTGAGAGGAAACCAGAAAAAGACTTATGACATTCTATACAAGACAACAAGACGGAAGCGTGGACTCTGTTAGACAAGAGACTCTATCATGTATTGCAGAAAACAATAAGGATACAAATGGAAGCATGGACTCTATCAGACGGAGGGAGCCGATTATATGCACTCTTACATGAAGCAAGGATTAGGAGGGATCTAATCCTATGATCCATTGAAGATGACGAAATGTATATATCCATGGTAGCAGCCATGAAAAAGACAGTACGTGTTCAGCTCAACCGCAGAAGAAGACCTCTTCAAAGAGAAGCCTTAAAGCATTCCCGGTTGTCCATCTAGATCCGTGATCCTATGATAAAAGGAAGAAGTGGAATCTCTAGAACATGGAATCTACAATAAACTCCATGGACTCAAGAGATAATGAAAAACATGAAGAAGAACATGAAGATTCCAAGAAAGAAAGAGGAACCAGAACAACCAGTCATTGTACCAGCCTGATATGAACTCACTAAAAGCAATTAAGCAGAAGACCTAAAAGTCGTGATGAAGAATAGTGTACGGAAGACTTATGAATGAAAGCATTACAATATCTAGAACCAGAGGTTCTCTCAGATGGAGGGAGAAGACTATGATGATTACTTGTTCCAGTACACTAGACATATCACTGCATGAGTCATTATATATCATCCGCAACATCCATGAGTCGAAATTCTACATCAGATGAATGCAAAGAATGTTCTCCAGAGAAATTGAATAAAGAGCGAAGAGCAATCTCAAGACTTTGAGGCATACCAGGAAGAGACTCCTGTATGCAGACAAGAAGAAGACAACTTGGCGAAGAACCTCTAGTGCACAGCAGAAGCGTGGTGAAGATGACTACTCAGAAGATCAGATCTCATGATGATAGAAGAAGTACCACATGGATATGTTCCAGTTCTCCAACTATGATATACTCTATTGTTCAGATCTACATGAAGCCTTCACAATGTTCCAGACTACAGTACAAGCATTACATTATCCATGATAAAGTTCAGAAGGGAGAAAGTGATTCTCCAATACATATCTCCACAAATGAGCAGATAAGCATACATTTTGGATGAACTTGCATACTCAAGCTAGAGCTCATGGAAATAACTCTCTTAGCTGGAAGGGAAGACTCTCCAAATCAGAAGAAGGTATGCAAACATTTATTTTATGATTGAAATAACTCTCCAGTTAGGAGGGAGCATTGAAAATATTATTTATCTTTGTAAATAGTCCAGATTGGACAGATGCTTTCATGTTCAGAAAGTGGATTGAGATTTATGACGGACAATGGCTTCCCATTGTAGTTAACATGGGAGGCAGACTGATTGCTGATGTATCATAGACAGTGACTTCCCATTATGGGGAGTGGTCTAGGACAGTCATTCTTCTTGGCAGTCACTCTGAGTAGTGGTCAAGTAGAATGGTCTGCCTCGCCGGGCAGGCATTCTTTCAAAGTTCACAGTTGTGAGCAGTTTCGAAGAATCGTCCATTTGGAGGTTGATGTAGGACAGACATTCCTCGAGGGAAGACTCATTCTCTCCAGGTTACACCTTGTTTGGTGTTGAAAGAATGGCCCGGGGTGGGGAGTAGTCCAGGCTCAGCAATTAGGTACAGTTATTCCTTGAGGGCAGACTCATTCTCTCCAGGCTACACCTTGTTTGGTGTCGGAGGAATGGCCCAGAGTGGGGAATAGTCCAGGACAGTCATTCCTTAGAGCGGACTCATTCCCTCCAGGTTACACTTTGTTTAGTGTCGGAGGAATGGCCCAGGGTAAGGAATGGTCCAAGCATTTCTCGAGGGCAGACTCATCCTCTCCAGGTTACACTTTGTTTAGTGTCGGAAGAATGGCCCAGGGTGGGAAATGGTCCAGGTTCAGAAATCAGAAGCAATCCTTCTTCCTTGGTTGAGAAGAATGGGGTAGATAACCCATTGTTGATATCCTATATTGAGGGCAGACATTCTTTCAGATCTCACAAATGTGAGTAAAATATTGGCCCAGATGATCATTGTTGATACTCTATATTGAGGGCAGACATTCTTTCAGATCTCACAGATGTGAGTGAAAGATTGGCCCAGATGATTTTTGTTGATATTCTATATTAAGGGAAGACACTCTTTCAGATCTCACAGATGTGAGTGAAAGATTGGCCGAGATGTTTCAGTTTTTATCATAACATTGTTTCTATGCAGATGAAGACTACTGTGGTGGCATACATTCTTTCAGATCTCACAAACGTGAGTGAAAGATTGGCCCAGATGATACAATTTTTATCATAACATTGTTTCTATGCAGGATGCTCTCAGATGTTTGTTATGAAGACTATATGACAGTAGATGAGAACAACTGTGGTGAATATGTTTCATTGTTTCTGATCAAGTACTTGTGTGTTACTTGATGTGGTAGTTAACCACTGGATTGTAGTTGTGTACTACGGGAATAGACACAGGTGTGTTCTATAAATTGATATTGTACCAGTTGTCATAGGATATTATCCAGTCGAATAATAATGACAGGTGCTCGTGGTGCTACTAGTTGTATGGTCTATTGTGCTCAAGACCATTCTATTGTTGTACTAATTGCCTTGAAGACTATCAATAGTTTATTGGAGATGATGATCATTCAGATGAATGATGAACATAGATTTTCCAGACGAAAAATAGTTCAGATCTTTTACTCCACTTGTATCACTCTATGGTGAAAGTGACTTATTCAACATCATATTACTCAGATGAAGTATGGTTTCGAGAGATGATGCAACTGATAGTGATGGTGATGCTCATGATCTAGTATAGATGACTATATTGATGCTACCGGGTAAATGGTATGTTTTGTGCTCAAGTCCATTACCTGTAAATACCTCTCTAGCAAGGAGGGAGTGTTAATATTATGATAGTTGCGGGAGGTATTTACCTCTACATGTGAACCTAACGAGAATAGAAGACTCTGAGAAGCAAGGGAAACCCTAATGAATTGGCTAATAACCCTAGAAGCCCTGTCGGCTCAAGAATATAATTTACATTAGGCTATTATCCTTCAAGAGAAGAAGTCGGCCAGAATTAATAATAATATACTAAACATACACATACCCAGAAGGAGAATTCGGCCCCAGTAAACTGGCAGGATTACTATAAATATAGGGCGCCATTTTTTCATTTGTCACATCTCAGGACTGCAGTTTTCCCAGAGGGTGTGCACTGTAGTTGCAGCTGGTGCACAGGTTTGGATGAGGGTTGCAGGTGCAACTGCAGCAGCAGCAAGTTTCAGTATTTGGCTTGGATATCTCTTGGATAGGGTTTGGGACTATCTGATCAGTCTTTTGTGTTGCGCTATCCTTGGAGAGAGATGCGTTGTCCTTTGTTTGTCTATCTAGCCTAGGGTTTTCTTCTGGAGGAATTCTCAGGTCAAGGTTAAGGTGCTCGGAGGGTGGCTTCGTCCTGTGGTTGGGTGACGAGGGTATCGTCAATGGTTAAATGAGCACACCATCTTCTATATTCTAACAATACCCTCTGTATCAGAGGGATTATCCAGGGGCAACAGGCAATCACCCTGATAGATGGTGGGGCCACCCACAACTTCATCGATGCTTCACTAGTATCGAGACGGGCACTTCAAATAGAGGAGTTTGAGGGGTTTGATGTTGCGGTAGTAGATGACCACACAATGGAGTGTCTAGACAGAGTTCCAAACTTAGAGATGAAGTTAGGCAACTACACAGTGAGAGACACATTTTATGTGGTTGACCTATCAGACATAGATGTGGTGTTAGGATTTTAGTGGATGATTACCTTGGGAAAAATCACTACCAACTACCAAACCTTGGAAATGGGATTCAGAGATCAGGATGGGAAGAAGGTTGTTATAAGAGGTATGTCGACAGGAGCACCCAGGACAGTTTCAGCCAAGAGGATGGAGAGGATATTTAGACATGGGGAGGTAGCATATGCCGCAGAATGATTGATCACTACTCAGAAGGATTCGGAAGGTCGACAACAATACCATACAGAGATCAAGAATTTATTGGGACGACATCAACAGGTCTTTGAGGAAATCCCACCAGGGAGACAACCTGACAGGGGGTTTGAGCACACCATTGAGTTAGAGGAGGGGGCCAAACCTATGATCACCCCCCCCCTATCATCATCCTAGGAGGTTCAAGGATGAGATAGAGAAGGAAATCAAGGAATTGTTGGCGATGGGACACATCAGACCGAGCAGCAGCCCATTTTCTTCTTCAGTTATCTTAGTTCTGAAGAAGGATGGCACCATGAGGATGTGAATTGATTACCAAGCCTTGAACAAGAAAACAATCAAGAACCGATACCCTATCCCATGCATTGATGAGTTGATGGATGAACTGCATGGGGCAGTTTTCTTCTCAAAAATTGATCTACGCTCTAGATATCATTAGATCAGCATCTGAGAGCAGGACATAGAGAAGACGACATAGAGAAGATGACATTTCGATGTCATTTTTGACACTTCGAGTTCCTGGTTATGCCATTTGGGCTAACCAATTCACCCACTACATTCTTGTCTTGCATGAACCATATATTCAAGGATCAGTTAAATAAATCAGTCTTGGTTTTCTTCGATGACATCTTGATCTATAGCTGGTCATGGCAAGAGCATATGAGGCACCTGGATGAGGTATTGAGCATCATGGAGGCATAGTCATTATATGCCAAAGAGTCCAAGTGCGAGTTCGGTATGATAGAGCTACTTTACTTAGGCCACATCATCAATACAAAGGGGGTACAGGTGCACCAAGAGAAGATCAGGGCCATTTTGGATTGGTCGATGCCCAAGAACGTGATATAATTAAGGAGCTTCTTCGGGTTTTGCAACTATTATAGGCGGTTCGTTCGGGGTTTTTCTTAGCTCGGAGCACCGCTGACAGATCTTACCAAGCATGGGGCCTTCATATGGATCGAGAAATCACAGGAAGCCTTTGATCACATTAAGGAATTCATGGACACTTGTCTAGTGTTGGCACTACCATACTTCACCGTGCCATTTGTACTAGAGTGTGATGCATCCGGCAAAGGGATCGGTGCATTTTTTATGCAGGGAGGACACCCCATTGTATTCGCGAGCTGGAAGCTTAGTCAAACTGAGAGGTTGTACTCCATTTATGACAAGGAAATGTTGGCAATCATGCATGCCTTGACCAAGTTCAGACAATATTTTTTGGGCAGCAAATTCATGGTCAAGACCGATCACAACAGTTTGAAGTATTTCCTTGAGCAGAAGGACCTCAGTGAGTTCCAACAGAAATTTGTGACGAAGATACAGGAATTTGAATTTGACATAGAGTATGTCAAGGGGAAGAAGAACATTGTCACCGATGCACTATCGAGGAGACCTGTGGCATGTTCTTTGATGGAGATTTCAGCAGATTGGAAATCCCACTTGTTAGTGGAATATTCCAAGAACAAGTTTGCTTGTGAGGTGATGGATGGGAAGATACGGGATGAAGGGTATAGGGTCATTGATGATGTCATATTTTACAAGGATAGAGTCTACTTGGTGCCAGATTTAGGGCTTAAGAAGAAGATCCTCACCACAATTCATGATTCACCTCTAGCAGGTCATTAGGGGTTTTTCAAAACCTACAGACAGATCAGAGAGAGGTTCTGATGGAAGAGCCTCAAACAAGACGTTATGAGACACGTCAGTGAGTGTGTGACTTTCCAGCAGAACGAGTCAGAGCATGATTTTCTAGCGGGGCTACTTCAGCCACTCCCCATTCCAGAGCAGAAATGGGAGAGTATATCTATGGACTTCATCACCGGTCTACCCAAAGTCCAAGGTAAGGACTATATCTATGTAGTGGTCGAAAGACTGGCCAAGTTTTCTCACTTCTATGCCATATCAACGAAGTATAGTGTAGTTCATGTAGCCGAGCTTTTCTTCAGGGAGGTCTTCAGACTTCATGGGTTTCTGAATAACATCGTCAGTGAAAGGAACAGTCGGTTCATAGGGACATTTTGGAGAGAGTTGTTTCGGTTGGTGGGGACAGAGTTGACACCTAGCACTAGCTATCACCTTCAGACAGATGGGCAGACCGAGATTGTCAACAAGTGGGTTGAAGGGTATTTGAGGAACTATGTAGGAGGAAAGCAGAGAACGTGGGTAAAGTGGCTACATGTAGGAGAACATTTCTACAACACTACCTTCCACATATCCATTGGTATGACACCCTTCCAAGCATTGTATGGATATGATGCTCCCACTTTGGTAGACTTGGTCTTCGGGGAGATCAGAGCTCCCAAGGCCAAGGATTGGATCATAGAGAGTCAGGAGATTCTCAAGTTGTTGAAAGAGGACCTGCAGATGGTGCAAAACTAACAGAAGATAAGTGTGGATAGGAATAGGATAGAGCGCAGCTTTGAGGTTGGAGATTTGGTTTTCTTGAGACTCCAACCCTACAGACAGTCATCTCTGAAGAAGAGTGGGGCCAAGAAGCTCAAGCCCAGATTTTATGGCCCTTATAGGATTATGCGCCGAGTAAGCGAGGTTGCTTATGAGCTAGAGCTTCCAGATGGGAGAAATATTCATAACGTGTTCCACGTGTCTTGCCTCAAAAAGACAGTGAAACAATTCATTAACACATCAGAGGAGCTTCCCCTGTTGGATGAGGAGGGATAGTTGGAGTTAGTTCCGAAGGAGGATTTGGAGTTCCGGGAGCGGAAACTAAGGAGCAGGGTCATCAGAGAGTGTTTGATCATATGGAGAGGGCTTCCAATAGAGGATGCTACTTGGGAGAGCGAGCAGGTGTTGTAGCACCCTGGACTGGGATTGCTTGAGGACAAGCAATTTAAGGAAGGGAGGACTGTAATGTCCCTTTCCAAATAGGATCTCCAGAAGAGGAGGCTTAATGGTCTAAACTGTCCCGTTAGACTATAGCCAGGGCCAAAGAGGGGTAAACAGGGTTACTAGAGGTCACTCCAGTCACAGGTGTTATATTCGGAAAGCGACATTGAGATAAAAAGGGTTAAAATCACTTTTAAGTCATTATGAGCTAAAAATAGAAGTCAACAATGAATTAGGGTTTTAGTAGTGATTTAGGGTTTTGGAAGTCAATAGCAAATTAGGGTTTCAGCATGATTTAGGGTTTTTGGAAATCAACAGCGAATTAGGGTTTCAGCATGATTTAGGGTTTTGGAAATCTATAAAGGAAGGGTCAACGACCTAATTCATCATTATGCAAATTATGACTTGTCATTGAGGAGAAGAGGCGCATCTCAGGAGATATAGTTCAATGTATTCCAGGAGGAAGACACCATGTGGTTGATTTCGGTGTTGAAAGACACACCCGAGTCACCGGGAAGATCATCCAGGTCTTCCATCATTCTTCATTGATTCCACAATGCTCCCATATTCCGAGTATTATCTTTTAGTTACTTATTTGTATTCTGGCTAAGATCCTTTTGTCTTTTGATCTAGCCGAGTGTTGTTATTTTATTCAGCCACAATTGCTTATTTGTATTCCGACTAAGATCCTTTGTCTGTTGATCTAGTCGAGTATTGTCAGTTTATTCAACGACATTCAGCCATTTTGTAATCCACAGAGATATCATAATACAAACTTTGCATTCCTTTGTTGCGTTTATTATTTGTATGATCGTTTATATATTGTAAACCTTTGATCCTACACACACATTAGCAGTGTTTCCTAGACTAGCCAAGTCAGGAACATTACATACTTCAGTTGTGATAACCACAACTTACCATTTTTCTTGTCTCTGTGTATCTCCATGCCTAAGATTTGTTTTGTTGCTCCCATATCCTTCATATCAAACACCCTATCCAAGTAAGCCTTTAACCTATTGATTTCAACCATAATATTGCTTTCCACAAGCATATCGTCAACATATAACACCAAAATAATGAAAATGCCATTTTCCAACTTTGTAAAGTAAACACATTGATCATATTCACTTCTTGTAAAATTTATGCTTACCATGAAGGAATCAAACTTCTTATACCATTGCATGGGAAACTGTCTTAGGCTATACAATGACTTATTGAATTTGAAAACACACCTCTTATTGTGATCCTAAACAAACTCTTCTGGTTGTTCCATATATATATCCTCATCCAAATCTCCATGTAGAAACATTGTTTTAACATCTATCTTCTCTAACTCAAGATCAAGTAAAACAACTAGTGCTAACACAACACGAACTGAAACAAGCTTCACAAATGGTGAAAAGATTTCATGAAAATTAATACCTTCCTTTTGAGAATACCCTTTTTCTACCAGTCTTGCTTTATAAAATTATACCTTTTGACTTTATCATCAACACCCTTTTTCAGTTTGTAGACCCACTTGCAACTGACAACCTTCCTGTCCTTTGGAAGTTCTACCAAGTCCCATGTTTTATTCCTCTCTTAGGAATCCATTTCTTCTTTCATAGTTTTTTCCATTGAGCACTTTCAGATACCTTAATTGCTTCTTGAAAACAACTAGATTCTCCATCAATAGAAACCAAAGCCACAAATGAAACATAATCGTCATACATTGCAGGAGGATTCTTGACTCATGTAGATCTCCTTAGAGATGGTTGAGGCATATCCTTAGTTTCCTAGATATTTTTTGCATCTTCATCTTCTTCTTCTGGAACTTATTCATTCTCATCCATTTCTGAAGATGGCTGAGTTTCCAACTAAATTTGTTGAACTTGCGATACTTGTTCTTGTCTCACTTCAACATCTACCAGTTCTGATTTTAAGAGTGAGGATTCATCAAATACTGCATCTCTTCTTATGATGAGTTTGTGGGAAGAAGGATCCCACAATATGTGCCCCTTAACTCCATCACCATTACCAACAAAGACATATCTCTTTGATCTAGGATCTAACTTAGAACGTTGATCTTTAGAAATAAGAGCATAAGCATCACAACCAAATATTCTCAAATTTGAAAAATCACATGAATGACCTGTCCATACCTCTTCTGGAATCTTACAATTTATTGTTTTTTATGGTGACCAATTTATCAGATAGCATGTTGTAAGAACTAAATTTTCCCATAATTCCTGTTGCAACTTGGCATTACTAAGCATGCTCCTTGATCTCTCTAGGAGAGTCCTATTCCTGTGTTCAACAACGCCATTCTGCTGAGGAGTATAAACGATGGTCTTATGTCTTTCATTCCCATCTTCCTTTCAATAGTTCTCAAATTCCACATATGTGAACTCACCTTCATTATCTGTTCTTAAACACTTGATTTACCTTTTCATTTCTCTTTTTAACCAAAGCTCTGAATTGCTTAAAAGTATTAAATACATCAGCTTTTGTTTTAAGTAAATAGACCCAAACCTTTCTGGAGTAATCATCTATAAATGTCACAAATATTACAATCCTGTAAAAGAAACTGTAGCGGATGGTTCCCAAACATCTGAATGAATGTAATCAAGGATACCTTTTCTTATATGTCTTCTTGTTTTAAACTTCTGTCTACATTGTTTTCCAAAAACACAATACTTGCAGAAATTCAAATTCAGAAACTTTAAACTTAGAAGTGGCTTACAATCAACCAATACCTTAAGCTCTTTCTCGCTCATATGACCCAAACATTGATGAAATAAATGAACAAAGTCACTTGAATATTCATATTCTACCACTACTTGATTTATTTATGTCCTTCCTTCATGTTGATAAAGGTTCTCGATCCTCTTTGATTTCATGACTACTAAGATGTCTTTGGACACATTCGATACTCCACCTTGAGTTGTACACATGTAACCAACAAAATCTAGAACTCCCAAAGATATCAAGTTCTCTATAAGTTCGACTACATTCCTCACATCTGTTATTGTTATTACAGAACCATCATGCATTTTAATCCGAACGCTACCAACTCCAACAATTTTACAATAAAAATCATTTCCCATAAAAACAACACTGTCATCAATAGATTGGTAAGTTGAGAACCAATTTCTATGAAGACACATGTGGCTGGATGCACTAGAATCTAATAACCAATGTTGATGTTGATGGGAAACATCACAAGTAGACAATACCTCATCAACCATACCTGAACCAGATCTTGAACTTGTTTCAGCTAAATTTGCTTCCTTTGTTTCTTTTGTGGAGTCCTCCTTGGATACATTTGATCTTTTCCAACAATCCTTCTTGAGATGCCCAGATTTACCACAAAACCAACATTTTTGCTTACTCTTCTTGCCTTTTGACTTATACCTTGATGTACCTCATTGATTTTTCCCTCTTTCTGTAGATCAAACTCTAACCACCATTGCTTCTGTTTTTGAGGTTTCTTTACTGTATTTTATCCTCATCTCCTCAGACAACAAATATCCTACAACAATGTCATAATCAATGGAATTTGTTGAGTTGAACCACATAGATGTGACTAGATGATCCCAAGACTCCGGTAATGAACACAATAATGTAATTGACTTGTCCTCATCTTCGTACCTTACTTCCATACTAGATTGACAAATCAGAGTATTGAAAACATTCAAGTGATCAACAATTTTTATACCTTTTTTCATCTGCAAGTTGTACAACTTTCTCTTCAAGAAGATTATGTTCGTCAAGGAATTTGTCATATACAAACTCTCCAGTCTGTTTCACAAACCTATTGTTGTCTCCTCTCCAACGATGTTAAACAATACTTCATTTTCCAAGCACAAATGAATGGTATTGAGGGCTCTTGCATCCAGATCTTCCCAATCCTCATCTGTCATGCTTGTTGGTTTCTTTGACTTGCCCGCTAAATCCTTTTGCAATCCTTGTTGCACAAGAAGATCTCGCATCTTGAGCTTCCATAGCTCAAAGTTATTCTTACCGCTAAATTTCTCAACTTCAAATTTCAAACTTTGAAACTTAGCCATTTTTCTCAAAAAACCTCTACCAAATCACAATGAAGCCCTCTGTCAACCTTCTGCTCAGACAGGCAAAAAATATTTTTTCCCAAAAACTTTCATTTTCCTGCTTTAAGAAGATAGTTCTCCTCTACTACTATCGGGGGCACGTCGACGCGCATCTAAGGCGTCTTGGAGAGCATAAAATTTGGAAATCAACACACTCTTAGTGTGGAATAGGGAGCGTTGACGCTCTGTGTGCTTGAACTGGGCGTGTCGAAGGGGAAAAAACCCTATTTCTTAAGTGTTGGAGAGACGACACCCCTCTAACACTGCCTAGGGAGTGTCGGTGTGTTAAAGAACACTTGATCACACCCTCTGGTTGAAAACGATATTCGGGCTCCTCAGTTCTTTGATCCACTTGTTCTTACGTGCCAAAAAACACGTCCAAATAATTTTACGTTCACAAGAAACCTACACACAATTTTCCTTGGCTCACCTGTTGTACCTTATCTACCTCGATCTAATACCACTTGTTAGGCAGTAAAAGAAAAAACATAACACTTTAACAGAGAATAAACAAGTTAAACAAGCATAAACCGAGAACATCAATCACACAATTGATATAGTGATTTATGTGGAAACCCAATACGGGAAAAAACCACGGGCAATGATAATCAATATTCTTATTATTCAAGGGAGAATTACAACATCCAATCACAGGCATACAACCATCCTCTCCTCTCATACACACAACACCTCAGTATTGCGTCTTGCTCTCACACACTACACACTGCACTCCACACCTTGCACACACCTCGCCTCTATGGGTATTCTTATATATATAGCATCTCTAAAACAATTAGACAAACTTATTATAATAAGATCCATTAGTTACACAAATTGTTCACAAAAAAGTGCATGCATGCACATTCCAAATATAGTTGATATGCATGTGCATGTGACCGCATGGAAATTGGTTGGCATGTTTCCAACAAAAACCAAAGAACATGATACCTATACTTGTAAAATCAAAACAAAAATATTACTAAAAAAAAAAAAAA